>JAVTVY010004479.1:0-41994 GCA_036873755.1 Hanleya hanleyi
GTTTCAACGCAAAGGGTATTCGAAAGAGGAAGCTGCAATTTTAGCCTATAACAGATTGGCACCCAGACTACGACGGGCTTTACGTCAGCAGTATGTCGACTTACTGACCCATATGAAATTGTTGGATAAGGATCCAGTCCATATGGAAATTGCAAGAACAGCGTCGATGTTGAAAACCTCGGGCATGAACTGGAAAGCGGCGTATGCCAGAGCAATAGCACAAAAGAAACATTTGTTCGAACGCATCATTAAACGTCGTTAAAGCGTTAAGAAAGTGTGTTAAAGCGTTGAGACGAGCGTTAAGGCGTAACGACGGGCGTTGACGGGCGTCACTGCATTTCGATGAATTGATGTCAATTCCATGAAATCAGAGCTTCTGAGCTAATTCACCAGGGCGTTGAAGCGTTGAGCTAAGCGTTGATGATCGTTACTGTCTATAAAAGCGAGCGTATTCCCAAAACACGCACAGTCGACGTTCAACCGTCAACATGGCTTATACTTGTTCTGAGTGTGAACGCACGTTCACCAGACATTACGATATGATGCGACACCAGAAAAATATACATGGGATTGAAGACGCCGAGGAGCCCGTTGAGGCAGATACTGATACAGAGATTGATGAGGGTGCATCGACTGATACCGAATCCAAGATTGCTGACAGTATATCTACTGATATGGAGAGCTTGACCTCAGAGAGTCAGCCTACATCCCAGGAAAGTGAGGCAGAACCTACCTTCTGGGATCGTATTGTGACAGCAGCTATCAATACTACGCTGCAGCGATCGAGGACGCCGGAGAGGATAATTTACAACAGACGTACACCCAAATGCGCCCCGCATCAGGAAAACAGCCATGGCGATCTATGAACAGTATACCTTACTACCGCTTGAAATGAAAGGCGACCCCACGCACAGGTCCATCATGAAGACCAAGCGTCACTTGGAAGAGGCTATGGGGCTACCACCCACAGAGGCCCTGGAAAATGCGATCAGAATGCGCAAACAACTGTTTCAGGACATGCTGCCCGAAGAATATCCGGGCCTGTCCGACGATGATTAGAATAAACGGTTCAGAATGAACATGACCGAAGAAGGAACTCTCTGAAATGGCGACTTCTGATTGGACAAGAATACATCTAACGGCCAGGAACGAATAGGACAGATGCAAATGGCGGTCTCTGATTGGACAAGAGTCTTTCTTGAATTGTAAACATACCCAACGCGGCTCCCCCAGCGTGGGTATGTTATGATGGAGGGAAAATAAACTATATGAAAAAAAAACTTGTTGTTGTTGTTGTTCCCTCATGTGTCATCCTTGTTGTTGTTGTTTTCTCTCTCCGGTCTATATAATGGCGTCAAGGCGCTAGCGGGACCCATACAGGGTCCAGTTTTCGACACTAGGTGACCACATCCCGAAGAAATGGCCAGTTTTCGACACCGGATGTGCCGCCATCTTGAACATACGTGCCGCCATCTTGGATATGTCCCATAATGCACCGGGTCAAAATACTCGCTTCTGATTGGCTGAGAGCTCTGTGACGGATTTGAAATACTCGCTTCTGATTGGACGAGAGCTCCGCAGTGCGTCTGCGCATGCGCAGAATGATATTCCTACCGCACACCCAACCCATCAGCTGCCCCTTCACGAATGCTTTACTTTGATACCTCACTCGACCCAATCGGACCAATAGTGGCTCTCCTAGCTCCCAAAACGGCTATTTTCATACCCTTTGACCACCGCGCATGCGCAGAATGCCGATATTCCAACCCCACATCCACGCCATCAGAGGCTCCCTCACCTAGGCTTCACATGGATACCTCACACGACCCATTCGAACCGTGAATAGCCCATCTCTAACCCAAACACACACCCACATACTCCCCAAAATGCCTACTTACTATACTACGGGCCAGGCTGCGCATGCGCAGACTATTGAACACGGACGGACCATTAGTGTAGTCAAGTGCTCCTCCACGAGAGCTTCAAAATAAGACCTCACTCGACCCCATTGGATCATTAGGGACTCACCTAGACTCCAACATGTCCACCCCGTATGGCCCTATACACCCATAGCCATGCAGTATAGGCCTATGGGCCTACCCAGGCCTTGGTGACTTTTTTCAAAAATTTCACCGATTCGCTCCGGGACACTTCCTATCGTGTTCTAAATGACGAGACGTGAAAAACGAGACCCCACAACCCTACCGCAAATGTATAGAAGTAGATTTCCCAGGGGGACAAACATTGATCCTATACCCTCAGTATGGGACTATATGGGGCTATATCGTACTTTTTTAAAAATGTCACCGATTCGCTGCGGGACACTTCCTATCATGTTCTAAATGACGAGACGAGTAAAACGAGACCCCACAACCCTACCGCAAATGTATAGAAGTACGTTTCCCAGGGGGACAAACATTGATCCTATACCCCAGTATGGGCCTATATGGGGTTCGGTACTTTTTCAAAAATTTCACCGATTCGTGCTGGGACACTTCCTATCATGTTCTAAATGACGAGACTAAGAAAACGCGACCCCACAACCCATACCGCAAATGTCGAGAAGTAGGTTTCCCAGGGGGACAAACATTGATCCTATACCTCCCATACCCCATATAGGCATTTTCCGTAATTTAGGATAAAGTCCGTATTCCGTATTTTTTCAGGAAAAATTTTACATACACCCACCCTGGAACTAGGGGAGATAACTCTATTGATAGGCAAGCCCCGTTAAGCCCGGCGACCTATATACCCCCCATACCCCATATAGGCATTTTCCCAGGTTTTTCGATAAAGTCCGTGTTCCGTATTTTTTTTTTCAGGAAAAATTTTACATGCACCCACCCAGCCATCAAATACCCCTTCACGAATGCTTCACTTTGATACCTCACTCGACCCAATCGGCTCATTAGGGGCTCCCCTAGCTCCAAAACGTCTATTTCCATACCCTTCGGCCACCGCGCATGCGCAGAATGCCGATACTTCAACCCCACACCCAGCCCATCAGATGCCCCTTCACGAATGCTTCACTTTGATACCTCACTCGACCCAATCGGACCATTTTATCTAGGGACTACTTTTTCTCCGCGGAAGCTTTTTCCCGAGACCGAATCACCGCCAAAACCGCATCACCGCGGATGAATACATGGAACTATTTTTGACCTGGAAAAATTGGAACTCTCCTGTGCTGGAGGTAGCTTTTTGGTCAATTTGAAATACTCGCTTCTGATTGGACGAGAGCTCTGTGCCGGATTTGAAATACTCGCTTCTGATTGGACGAGAGCTCCGCTTGCTCCACACATGCTCCACAAATTTTACCCGGGGGAACAAATAAGTAGGTCAATACTAAGGAATTTGCCTTTTATATACTACTGTCCAGCCTGAATGCAGACAGCGAACAAGCCCGACTCGACAAACGGTCAACCGTGCTTTTCTACGGTAGGGAAGCCGGGAATGGGGGGGGGGTGCTAAAAAAAACATGAAATCTGCTGGATGCCATCGATACTAAAGTGCAGGATACCCGACTGCTGAAAAAAGTTGTTTGCAGATGTAGCACGTGCGATTTGTTGACTAAGTAGCCCGTGAGTGACGTCTGTGTGAAAATAATCAATGTTTCAGTGTAACTTCAATCGAAAAGCCCCCCAAAATCGGATTTTTTTTTCAAACATCCAGAATCAAGTAGTACAACAGAAGTATATAATAAAAGATAATCAACTGTTTCTTGAAGAATACCATAAATATTTCATCTCGTGGGGAGAGAAAATTGGCATTTTCAAAAATGGCAATTTTCTCACCCCACTCGATGAATTATTTATGGTATTCGTCAAGAAACAGTTGATATCCTCTATATATCGGTGTCATATTGTGGGACAAACGCTTGTGTTCATCTCAATCGAGTCGCCAGGGGAGTTTGGGATCTATTTTCCTTCCCGAGAGTGAAAATTTTCATCTCATGATCATAATTTAAATAATTACTTCAGTCAGTATTTTAGTAAAAATATCAACGACATTCTAAACGTTGCTGGAGCGCATCATGCTTGCAGCTTGTGCCGGGCGTCACGATTGGTCAGTCTACGTCGCACGCGCTCATCCAATCACGAATGATCTCAGCGCCTTATCGCGCATGGGTTTTACAGGTAGTATATGGGAATGTTCTAGTACTGTCGATTTAACAGATGGAATAAACTTGTAATGAACTTCTCTATCTTACATTTTCTGTTTTTCGTCCAACCTTATTGATTCCACCTCGATCGCTTCTGGCTGATATGTGTTACGAGTTCTATAGAACGGTACGACCATCGGTATGGCACTGGCAATTATAGAGGCTCCACCAATGTACATCGACATGTCGTAAGATTGCATCAAGTCGAAGAGGAAACCTGAAAATAAAAGTGGAACACTTTGAAAACAAACAGAAATATTGCCCAATATCAAGTTTAGATTAACACGAAGAGAGCTATCTTTCATCGTCAATCACACAACATTAGCTAACTGTCGTCCTCACCAAATTTCCGAAAGTTTCTAGTAGGAGGGAATCGGGCATTAGTTTGCAATGATGCAGACAAGACACCATTATGTTCCTATCGATAAATCCGTGTAACTGAACATCTTTCCACAAACGAATTTCTTATAATCGAATGCAGCGAACTAAATCTTACATCGACAATTTTATTTCCACCTGCTAGCATCACTGATCTGCAAAAAACATGACCAATATACGCGCTAATATTTTATTTTATTATGATGAAATCTGTAATTTTATTTTATTCTGAGGAAACGTATCATCATCTCTCACCTGCAAATGGCGCACCAGTCAAGGAACCCAGCCCTTCAAAGATCAAAAGAAGCCCGTAGGCGTTCGATAGTCGAGGCAATCCTACGATCAGTGTTGTAATTGAGACGAGTAATGTCGCAACACACCCAGAAAAGAATCCAAACAGCGACGACAACACGAGTAGAGACACGTACCCTATAAGTACAGGGGTCAGTATGATCATTATCCCAGATAGAGCAAATGACACGGCATAGACAAGATTTGGGTTCATTTTGGGATGTTGATCGATGATTCCAAATATAACACGTCCCACCAGATTAGAGATTCCTATTGCAGACATTACGAGAGAGCTCCTCTCAGCATCAATTCCTGTCGACTGACAGTATGCGGCCAGATGAACATAAACCACGGACAACCCGAAGAACATCAGCAAGTTGTTGAGACAGAGGAATAAAAAAGACAGTTTCTTGAACACGCTCAAATCCATTATTTTAGTATAATTTTTTTCCTTGAATTCTGGTACTTGTACTGGTCGCATGAGGGCGCCACATACGCAGATATTCAGACAAATGGCGCCCAGAATAAGAAAAACCCCTCTCCAGCCAAATAAACGAAGCAGCCATCGTATGAGAGGTGGGAAGCTGAACGAGCCAAGTCCAACACCGGAGAGACTTATACCTATTGCGAATGGTCGTCGTCTATCGAAGTAGTAACTAACAATTACTACCGAAGAAATGAAAGCCATGCCAGCACCAAGCCCTACATGTAAAACAAGAACAGAATATGTAGAACAAATAATAGAATGATTCCGTGATTCTACTCCATAACAAGGTGCAGTTTTCCTGTATATTGTCTGTCGTATTAAGGATTAATGATTCCATATTGAGCGGGAGGGTATGAGTAGGCCGGCATCTTTTTCCACCACCGATATTTGTTGCATTTAAACCTTATATAAGTTACACGAATTTTGGTTGATGCGTTGCCAGGGCATTTAATGCAAATTTCCCTGAACAGATCAACGCTACACGCCTGCCAGGGATTGTGGGGAATTTGCGTTGTCGAAACGTATTTGCCGCCACCTGGTGGCGAGCTCCAGTGTCATGATCGTAAACAATTATCATTGCGGGTTGGAAGATAAACTTTCATGAATTTTCTCACTCTGTAATATGTAGGTTAGATAATTATCTATCAGGAACATGTAGTGTAATTTTACAGATATACCCTGCTTCGGGGGTGTATTTGCCCTCAAATCCTGGTGTCGACCATGGTAAAGTTCGCTGTCGCTCGGGACTCGCGGTCTCGACCAGGATTTATCGCAAATACACCCCCAAAGCGTGGTATATCTGTATCACATCTCATGATAGCCATTTTGTCAAATTTCGTTTAGGTTATGTTATACTGAAAACCAAGTAGATTAAAAATGGATATGTGGAGTATGATTAAGTAAGCATGATGAGCATACGATGACTGAAAGTTGGGCCGTAGAGTGCCATGTGTTCATGACTCCTCCCTAACATTCGAACCTAGATGTGTCACCCCCTATCCTTGCTTCCTGCTTTTAAATATATTACAACAACATCTCTAACAAGTGCACTTCCACTGAAAGCACCCACCTGTTAGGATCCCGAACGAGAAGTAAACGAAGTAAATATTTGGTGAGAAGCTACTGATAATTAGCCCAATCGACATGGTTAATCCGCCGGCGATGGTCACTTTTCGAGAGCCAAACTTGTTCGTCAACATACTTGCGACTGGGGCTGAAATGGATCAGAGAAAAAACATTGGACTCGTTCGTATGGTGGCTGATATCTGCCATGTCGTATCATCGTACTATCGCCCTATTTTGACTGGCGCGATGGTACGATGGTACGATGGTACGATGCGATGGCACGATGCGATTGTACGATGACACGATGCGATGGTACGATGGTACGATGCGATGATACGATGGAACGATGCGATGATACGATGGTACGATGCGATGGTACGATGGTACGATGGAAATTCCTTCATCGTACCATCGTACCATCGTACCATCGTATCATCGTACCATCGTATCATCGTGCCATCGTACCATCGCGCTTCGGTAGAGTTGCTCAAGTTGCTTGATCAAACGAAAGTCATGCCCAAATAAATTATATTGATTGATTTTTAATTGTTTTCATCGTACCATCGTACCATCGTGCCATCGTACCATCGTATCATCGTGCCATCGTACCATCGTATCATCGTACCATCGTACCATCGTATCATCGTGCCATCGTACCATCGTATCATCGTACCATCGTACCATCGTGCCATCGTACCATCGTATCATAGTGCTGCCAATTGGTCGCAATGAAGACAACTCCGTCAGCTCTGTTGGCCCAATTCCTGGTTATCTCCCCTGATTCGAACATTTCGAAATAGGGACGAATTTCTCTCCAGTCACTTGATCAAACGAAAGTCATGCGCAAATAAATTATATTGATTGATTTTTTAATTGTTTTCATCGTACCATCGTATCATCGTACCATCGTATCATCGTACCATCGTACCATCGTATCATCGTACCATCGTGCCATCGTATCATCGTACCATCGTACCATCGTATCGTCGTAACATCGTACCATCGTACTATCGTACCATCGTGCCATCGTACCATCGTATCATCGTGCTGCCAATTGGACGCAATGAAGACAACTCTGTCAGCTCTGTTGGCCCAATTCCTGGTTATCTCCCCTGATTCGAACATTTCGAAATAGGTACGAATTTCTCTCCAGTTTCTTCAATGTTAAAATCTCCGTTCACTGACGTCACGTCCGGCTCAAAGGTCACGCCCCTTGATTAACAGGCCTTCATATATTGTGAATGCATACCGTGCAGAGGCAGACTCGTTCATTTGATGGAGATGAATTTGGGGTCAGACCAAAATTTTATATAGTTTCCCAATATGAGTAATTGCAAATGGCTTATTCAAAATGAATAAATAATGTTATCTCATACATATGATGTCGTACTATCACACTGTCACTCTAATGGCTGAACAAATAGACCAGTATTATGATCATGCATATATCAGTCCGCCCATCATCATCCCATCATAGTTTGCATTAAGCGGCCCGAGGAGAGAAGAACGATCGATCAGGCGCACCAACATTATTTATTTTCATAATTAATAACTTACACGGTATCTCCCATCAAACACCCCCTCCACCAAATATCCCCTCCTCCGAGGTACACCCTTCCACCCCCATCCCCCAACCTCATGCCCCCGATCCCAGCATCACAACCTTCAATTCTGGATACAAATTATTACATATTTCCTGAAGATAGTGCCAATTAAGGGCAAAACAAAAACACACACAGATCAATGCAAATTAACGTTTGGAAGATAGCATCTCGAATCACAGAAATCATAACAATTATTCTTTACACACGAAGTTAATGTATAAATGAAGTTGCATGTATTGATAACATATGATCACTGCAACAACACAGCTGGATAGGGGAAGATAACCGACTGACAAGAGCTTTAATTTGTCGTCGGGTGACACGCAGGCCTTTACGCTTGACTACACCAGGACTGATTAAATAGTTTGATTGTTTTCATCGTACTGTCGTGTTATGTTTGAATACACAGCGTGATTTCATCGTACCATCGTGCCATCGTATCATCGTACCATCGTATCATCGTACCATCGTACCATCGTGCCATCGTACCATCGTACCATCGTGCCATCGTACCATCGTGCCATCGTACCATCGTATCATCGTGCTGCCAATTGGACGCAAAGAAGACAACTCTGTCAACTCTGTTGGCCCAATTACTGGTTATCTCCCCTGATTCGAACATTTCGAAATAGGTACGAATTTCCTACCAGTTACTTCAATGTTAAAATCTCCGTCCACTGACGTCACGTCCGGGTCAAAGGTCACGGCCCTTGATTAATAGGCCTTCAGATATTGTGAATGCATACCGTGCAGAGGCAGAAGCGTTCATTTGATGGAGATGAATTTGGGGTCAGACCAAAATTTTATATAGTTTCCCAATATGAGTAATTGCAAATCGCTTATTCAAAATGAATAAATAATGTTATCTCATACATATGATGTAGTACTATCACACTGTCACTCTAATGGCTGAACAAATAGACCAGTATTATGATCATGCATATATCAGTCCGCCCATCATCATCCCATCATAGTTTGCATTAAGCGGCCCGAGGAGAGAAGAACGATCGATCAGGCGCACCAACACTATTAATTTTCATAATTAATAACTCACTCACTAATTCACTCAAACACCCCCTCCACCAAATATCCCCTCCCCCTCGGAGGCTCCAACCTCATGCCCCCGATCCCAGCACTACAACGCTCAATTCTGGATGCAAATTATTACATATTTCCTGAAGATAGTGCCAATTAAGGGCAAAACAAAAACACACACAGATCAATGCAAATTAACGTTTGGAAGATAGCATCTCGAATCACAGAAATCATAACAATTATTCTTTACACACGAAGTTAATGTATAAATGAAGTTGCATGTATTGATAACATATGATCACTGCAACACCACAGCTGGATAGGGGAAGATAACCGACTGACAAGAGCTTTAATTTGTCGTCGGGTGACACGCAGGCCTTTACGCTTGACTACACCAGGACTGATTAAATAGTTTGATTGTTTTCATCGTACTGTCGTGTTATGTTTGAATACACAGCGTGATTTCATCGTACCATCGTGCCATCGTATCATCGTACCATCGTATCATCGTACCATCGTACCATCGTGCCATCGTACCATCGTACCATCGTGCCATCGTACCATCGTGCCATCGTACCATCGTATCATCGTGCTGCCAATTGGACGCAAAGAAGACAACTCTGTCAACTCTGTTGGCCCAATTACTGGTTATCTCCCCTGATTCGAACATTTCGAAATAGGTACGAATTTCCTACCAGTTACTTCAATGTTAAAATCTCCGTCCACTGACGTCACGTCCGGGTCAAAGGTCACGCCCCTTGATTAATAGGCCTTCAGATATTGTGAATGCATACCGTGCAGAGGCAGAAGCGTTCATTTGATGGAGATGAATTTGGGGTCAGACCAAAATTTTATATAGTTTCCCAATATGAGTAATTGCAAATCGCTTATTCAAAATGAATAAATAATGTTATCTCATACATATGATGTAGTACTATCACACTGTCACTCTAATGGCTGAACAAATAGACCAGTATTATGATCATGCATATATCAGTCCGCCCATCATCATCCCATCATAGTTTGCATTAAGCGGCCCGAGGAGAGAAGAACGATCGATCAGGCGCACCAACACTATTAATTTTCATAATTAATAACTCACTCACTAATTCACTCAAACACCCCCTCCACCAAATATCCCCTCCCCCTCGGAGGCTCCAACCTCATGCCCCCGATCCCAGCACTACAACGCTCAATTCTGGATGCAAATTATTACATATTTCCTGAAATTAGCGCCAATTAAGGGCAAAACAAAAACACACACAGATCAGTGCAAATTAACGTTTGGAAGATAGCATCTCGAATCACAGAAATCATAACAATTATTCTTTACTCACGAAGTTCATTTATAAATGAAGTTGCCTGTATTGATAACATATGATCACTGCAACAACACAGCTGGATAGGGGAAGATGACCGACTGACAAGAGCTTTAATTTGTTGTCGGGTGACATGCAGGCCTTTACGCTTGACTACACCAGGACTGATCAAATAGTTTAATTGTTTTCATCGTACTGTCGTGTTATGTTTGAATACACAGCGTGATTTCATCGTACCATCGTGCCATCGTATCATAGTACCATCGTATCATCGTACCATCGTATCATCGTACCATCGTACAATCGTATCATCGTACCATCGTATCATCGTACCATCGTGCCATCGTACCATCGTATCATCGTACCATCGTGCCATCGTACCATCGTGCCATTGTATCATCGTATCATCGTACCATCGTGCCATCGTACCATCGTATCATCGTACTATCGTACCATCGTACTATCATGCTATATTTATTTATATACCCACCGTTATGTACCGTTGATGGATGGAGATGTCTTTCAGCACAGGGACTCGTTATTGTTGTTAATTAGGTTGATTGAGCGAGAAGATAAACTATTCTTTACTCACTCGATTTCCGCCACCCACTATCACCTGATTAACTAATTAACAAAGCCAAAGGCCCTTAGAAAACTTGGTAGTATTAAAAGCGTATATTCGTGCCTATTCGGCTGCAGCCTGGGCCACAGACAGGACGGGTAAAGGCCGGAGAAGGCCGCAGTCGGTTCGGAATGGGCCGTATGAGGTGGCATAGTGAAGCACCCGTGGGGGAGCATCCGACTGGATGGGTGAGTGGTGAAAGTTAAGCTATGACGCGCATGCATAGACAGAGAATAGTTGGAAAAGAGCATAGTATGCACGTTTTGGGGTCGAGATGGACCAATATTGGTCCGATTTAGCCGCGTGAGTTGTCATAGTGAAGCACTCGAAGAGGAGCATCCGACTGGATGGGTGATTGGTGAAAGTACATACGAAGTGAAAAAAGTTCATTGGAATGGACGTTTTGAAGTCGAGATGGACAAATGTTGGTCCGAATGAGTCGTGTAACGTGTCAATGTGTAGCACTCATGGGGGGAGGGGGGGGGGGCATCCGACGGAATGAGTGTGTTGTGAAAGTAGGGCTATGCCAGCATGCGCAGACAGGGAATTCTTGGGAAAGGGCATCGGAATTGACGGCAATATTGGTCCGAATGGGACGTGCGAGGTATACTAATCAAGCAGTCGTGGACTAGAGTCAGACTGGGGTGATATGCGCCTGTGCACTCGGAAAGTAGTAGAGAAAGGGAACGTTCGGAAGTGCAAAGGAGCGCGTTTGGGGAGAGGTGGCCATGTTAGCTCTGGCTACCTGGTAGAGTTACCTCAGAGAATGTGTACAGGTGTGTGTGGTGTGTGGTAGTGGTGGTGGTGGGTGGAGGAGGAGGAGGAATGGGGTTGAGTGAGTGAGTGAGTTTGAGTGAGTAGAGGAGGTATGGGTTGAGTGAGTGAGTGAGTGAGTATGAGTGAGGAGGAGGAGGAATTGAGTGAGTGAATGAGTGAGTGTGAGTGAGAAGGAGGGGGAGAAGTGAAGGAGGAGAAGGAATGGGGTTGAGTGAGTGAGTGATTGAGTGTGAGTGAGTAGGAGAAGTGAAGGAGGAGAAGGAATGGGGTTGAGTGAGTGAATGAGTGAGTGAGTGTGTGAGTGAGTGAGTGAGTGAGTGAGTGGTCATATAAAGTCGTTTGTAAACCATTAGCCTCAAGCTGTATCTAAACATGAGTGGCGTCCTATTGAAGCTTTTAGCCGGTAGAGACAGACTGGAAGCGATATGTGCATGCGAATTGAGGAGTAGTAGAGAAAGGGGAGTTTCAGTGGTGCTGACTATGCCCCAAACACGTCAAGGTTATATGCATAGCAATACCTGCAGCGAGAGAAGGAGAATCCCAGGCAAGGCCTTAACGCATATCTTAAGTTGACCCTCCACAGTTTCGTAGCAATGGTCCCGGTCTAATTTCATAATACGATGGACTGTCCGTGTTCTGCTACATCATAATTCTTCTTGCCTTCTTAATAGCTCATATCCATAATTCCATCCTGTTCAGCATTATCAACGCTGCAAACGAGGATATACAGATCGATGGCTGGCTTCGTCTACACAATGAGTAAATTTTGTCCTGCCTCAGCTATGCCACTTGGGTGTGCCTAAAAATCAAAACTCGTTTACGGAGAGAAAATCGGACAAAAAACGAGCAGGTTGACCCCCACTTTGTTCGTCTTTTTAAGTTGGTATCGGAGCTGGGAACATGAGAATTTTTTTTTAATTGAAATCGCTCTTACAGATTTTTCTGAAAATTGAACCGAATTTGACACCATTTTTCGATATTTGAAGGGGTTTTCTAGGAAAAATGAAGCAAGCTCTGAAGCGTTATATTCGGAGTGAGGTGGAAAGAAGACCAGGAGTTCGATTTAAAAATCCCTGGAGTGCCTTAACGCCTATCTCAAGGCCTTAGCGCTTTATCTTAACGCATTACCACCCCAGCGGACAGATTAAAGAAAGAAATATCAACTCGTTCACAAGTTTTCATACAGTTTATTCTCCACAATGTTACACCACATTCAAGCTGGGAGAGCCGCGTTGGATATGTTTACAATTCAAGTATGCTCTTGTCCAATCAGAAGCCGCCATTTGGCGCTGCATCTGTCATATCCGTTCTTGTCCGTTAGATGTATTCTCGGCTGTTCTTGTCCAATCAGAAGCCGGCATTTCACAAAGTTCAATCTTCGGCCATGTTTGCTCTGATCCGTTTGCTCTAATCGTCGTCTGGCAGGCCAGGATACTGTAACGGCAACATTACAAGCGTCTAGTCCGTCATTCATAATCCAGCCGTCGTCCATTGGAGAATATCCGCGTCCATAATCCAAAGACCTATTCCATATTCCATATATTCCATGTCCTAGAACAGCTGTTTGCGCATTTTGATCGCATTTTGCAGGGCCTCGGTGCGTGATAGCCCCATATCTTCTTCCGAGTGACGCTTGGTCTTCATGATGGACCTGTGCGTGGGGTCGCCTTTCATTTCAAACGGTAGCAGGCTATGCTGTTCATAGATCGCCATAGTTGTTTTTCTGATGCAGGGCCGCATTTTTATGTACGCCTGTTGTGAGTTATCCTATCCGGAAATTGAGAGACTGCACAATCTCAATAACAAAATTCCCATTACTACCACTGACCGGGTGTAAAGTCCGCTTTCCCTTTTTTTCCTGTGACAATTTATACATGCGCCCACTATCCCACCCAGCATCGCTCGGCAGGCCAACGATCCGCTGAGAACCGATACTAGCCCATCTAGACCTGTTTGATATGAGTCTTCCATACTTTAGGGGGTAGTCCGTGTTTCCGGACTTTATATTTCAAGACAAATCGTAATTGTACAAGCACCTACCCATGACATGGTCGGCCTCGAGAAGCTCTCCTCATGGATACCCCGCAGGACCCGTTCGGACCAATATTGGTTCATCTCGACCCCAAACGTCCATTCAAATGCCCTTTTCCCACAATGGCCACCCCAGTACACTTACCCCAAACATGCATTTTCGGAGATGCCAATGAACTGAAGGGATCATCTGAAGACCTATGAATCAAGGGTTGTGACATTTGGCCTGTACGTGGCGTCAATGGACATGGCCGGAGATTTTAACATTTAAGTAACTGGAAGGAAATTCGTATCTATTTCGAAATGTTCGAATCAGGGGAGATAACCAGGAATTGGGCCAACAGAGTTTTCGCCCAATCAGAGTTGTCTTCCTTGCATCCAGAGGGCAGCACGATTGCACGATGATACGATGGTACGATGGCACGATGGTACGATGGCACGATGGTACGATGGTACGATGGCACGATGGTACGATGGCACGATGATACGATGGTACGATGATACGATGGTACGATGGTACGATGATACGATGGTACGATGATACGATGATACGATGGTACGATGACTCGATGGTATTATGGTACGATGATGCTATGGTACGATGATAGGATGGTACGATGATACGATGGTACGATGATACGATGAAAACAATTAAAAATCAATCAATATAATTTATTGGCGCATGAGTTTTGTTTGATCAAGTAACTGGAGCGAAATTCGTACCTATTTCGAAATGTTCGAATCAGGGGAGATAACCAGGAATTGGGCCAACAGAGCTGACAGAGTTGTCTTCATTGCGTCCAATTGGCAGCACGATGATACGATGGTACGATGATACGATGGTACGGTGGTACGATGGTACGATGAAATCACGCTGTGTATTCAAACATAACACGACAGTACGATGAAAACAATTAAACTATTTGATCAGTCCTGGTGTGGTCAAGCGTAAAGGCCTGCATGTCACCCGACAACAAATTAAAGGTCTTGTCAGTGGGTCATCTTCCCCTATCCAGCTGTGTTGTTGCAGTGATCATATGTTATCAATACATGCAACTTCATTTATAAATGAACTTCGTGTGTAAAGAATAATTTTTATCATTTCTGTGATTCGAGATCCTATCTTCCAAACGTTAATTTGCATTGATCTGTGTGTGTTTTTGTTTTGCCCTTAATTGGCGCTATTTTCAGGAAATATGTAATAATTTGCATCCAAAATTGAGGGTTGTGGTGCTGGGAAGGGTGTACCTCGGAGGAGGGGATATTTGGTGGAGGGGGTGTTTGAGTGAAAACCGTGTAAGTTATTAATTATGAAAATAAATAGTGTTGGTGCGCCTGATCGATCGTTCTTCTCTCCTCGGGCCACTTCATGCAAACTATGATGGGATGCTGATGGGCGGACTGATATATGCATGATCATAATACTGGTCTTTTTGTTCCGCCATTAGAGTGACAGTGTGATAGTACGACATCATATGTATGAGATAACATTATTTATTCATTTTGAATAAGCGATTTGCAATTACTCATATTGGGAAACTATATAAAATTTTGGTCTGACCCCAAATTCATCTCCATCAAATGAACGAGTCTGCCTCTGCACGGTATGCATTCACAATATCTGAAGGCCTATTAATCTAGACCTTTGAGCCGGACGTGACGTCAATGGACTTGGCCGAAGATTTTAACATTGAAGTAACTAAAGGGAAATTCGCACCTATTTCGAAATGTTCGAATCAGGGGAGATAACCAGGAATTGGGCCAACAGAGCTGACAGAGTTGTCTTCATTGCGTCCAATTGGCAGCACGATGATACGATGGTACGATGGCACGATGGTACGATGGTACGATGATACGATGGTACGATGGTACGATGATACGATGGTACGATGGTACGATGGTACGATGGCACGATGGTACGATGGTACGATGGTACGATGATACGATGGTACGATGGTACGATGATACGATGATACGATGGTACGATGGTACGATGCGATGGTACGATGGTACGATGGAGGAATTTCCATCGTATCATCGTACCATCGCATCGTACCATCGTATCATCGCATCGTGCCATCGTACCATCGCATCGTACCATCGTGCCATCGCATCGTGCCATCGTACCATCGCATCGTGTCATCGTACCCTCGCATCGTGCCATCGCATCGTACCATCGTACCATCGTACCATCGCGGCAGTAAAAATAGGGCGATAGTACGATGATACGACATGGCAGATATCAGCCACCATACGTTCGAATATCTAATAAAAAAGGTCTGATATAAATGACATTGCTACCGTAAGACTGGTAATAGCATACTTATGCCAGGCTCTGACGTACACGATTCGGTACATCGGACTCTCTCCAGTCGTTCTGCTGGTAAGGAAACTTGAAATTCAATCCCCACTATTTCGACGGTAAATAAATTTCCGTGTTTGTTTACAATTTTTGTGGCACCTTTGTTATCAATTTTGACAAGATCGCCAATTTTTAGGTTATGGTCGGCCATGTTGAACTGGAGCAGACGATTCTATAGTAAAGTAGTTCCGCAGTTGTAGCTTTTCATTGGTTCAAATTCATCAATGAAATCGCCACCAACCAATGAAAATACTCCCTCATGCATCACCCATGATCTCAAATATATTACATGGCTATATGCGATCGAATTTTACTGATTTATGGAATAATACGGCTTATACCAAAATTATATTCAACAATCTTTTCTTGTATTTGAGTAAAATTGGCAAGGCAATATCTTAAGGTACCCCAGTGTGTACGTAGATCAATTTGATCTGGAGATATTGGGGAAGCATATATAACTCACCACATGCTACCTTGTGACATCTGTGATGCAAGGTCATCTCGGAATAAACTTGACTTATGAGCCCTTTCAAGGTAGTATTATGCCAAAGATCTTATTAGTATAAGCTAGAATTCTTCTGTCTCAGTTTGTGCAGATGATAAAATGACTGCCCTCATTGGAATTTGACAATTACACCAGTTTGTGGATTTTAAATTAGTTGTCCAATGTATTTGAAAGATGAACAAATAGTTCTACAAATACGTTCATATTATGGTAACCGGTGTGCAGAACGTGGAAGCTTCAAATTAGATGACTGTCCGGTAACTTTGGCTTAAGTATAAGAAGAACAAGAGCTACGTTATTCGGCCTAGGATTGGACTGGCAAAAGGATGGTTCAGTTAGGACAAACTTAGGGCTTTTTCTACAGTTTACATACCCACTGCATACGACACCGCAACCACCAGAGCGCCTGCCCATGACGTCACGGATTTTGGGGCGTCGAAGATCTCGAGAAACAACACATGGAAGATGCCAGCGGACCAGGTGGTACCGTACGTTAAGAAGTTCACCATGAATGAGGCTGTGACTATGACCCAACCCCAAGGCTGCTCGATGCTCTTTCTCACACCAGTGGTCATCCTGTAGGCCTAAAATCAAAATTCAGATTCCCTCTGTACTGGAAGATGAAAATGCAGCCAACACGACTGTGGGGACAAGTATAATCCGGATAAGGTAATCAAGGTAACATCTTGTCGATTAAACAAACTGACGTACCCCATACAATGCATTAGTATTGCATTTCGCCCCTCTCCCCCCCCCCCCTACTAAATATTTTACTTACCACATGAGTTAGGGGACTGAAACTTACCATAGTATATCTTTGAGTTGAGCCCTACTAGAAAATGCAGAAGCATCCAAGATGGCCGCCATAATAACGTCACAGTGACGTCATTTCGAAAAAGCCATTTTTGGGCGAATTTTCTGTCCGAGTTTTCGAATTTGTTTTTGTTTTCTTCGCAAAAACTATATGATCAATTAACAAATAATAATCTCATGTGAAATAAAATAGTTGCCTACTTTTCTTCGAAGAAGTAGAGATTTCCAAGAAAAATGACGAAAACATCACTTCTGGTACCCCCACATGGTCGCCATGTTGAATTTACCCATTATTCTCGGCACGGGGAGATTATGCAAATAGGCTGAAAATGAACCCAATATCACCCTACAAAGTTACGGAGTTCTAATTGTTTTGTCATTCAGAAAATAGGGTAGAAAGTTTGGTAGGGGGGTGGGGCATAATGTCCCCCAGGCCTGGTAGGGTTTAACAGGGAAGGTATACGCTGACTAAAGACAAGACATGACAGACAATCATGCTGTGCAATATTATGGGAAACAATGCTATTAAGCTCAACAGAGACAGCATAAGTTGATTGAGTTCTTTAGTTGGGGAATGTGACCCAAAACTGAAATAATTTTTGAAAGGGACAATGAGCACTCCTAGTTGCCAGGAATATAAAGTGATTAACACGAAAATCCACAAAAGTGTCCATTATATACTACAGAAAGAAATATTAAGTGACAGTGAGCACAGAGCTTCAAAATTTCTTAAAATTACCTGACATTAACTCCAACCTAGAGGTCGACCTTAATACAAAACTTAGAGAAGATTGGTACACTGGGACACAGTGGATCAATCAATCTAACTCTTATATTAACCACAGAAATTCCATCACAATATTATCAGCAAAAAGCTACCATCCCCATACAACATCTATATTGACTATAAGTAAAATTTGTCAGTGGCAAAAGAGTAAGGGCAAAAACATTGTTTTTGAACAGTCCAAGTAAATTGTCATTACTCAGGATGATATTTTGTTATTCCAAGTTTTCTGCGGTACCTCATTACTGTGTTGGTACTATTCATAGAGGATAGACAGAGGTGCAATTTAATTGTATCGATTTATTTTCTCAGATATATGTATTAGTTTTTTCACAATATGCCATATACTCTGTCCGGACTGGGACACTTTTGCCGGAGGGCAATCGGTGGCCGAGTGGTCTAAGGCGCTTCGCTAGTGACCTCTAGCCTCACACCACTGAATCGGCACGTGTTCGAGCCCCGCTGGTGCATGTGTGGAAGTTTACCAGTTACTTGTCGACGGGCGGTCGTTTTCTCCGGGTACTCCGGCTTCCTCCACCAACCAAACTGGCTATCACCATATGAGTGAAATAACATTGGGTGTGACATTTAACGTCACAGGACCTACGAAGTAGGGTAGGCATTAGGACTATATTAAGATGGGCACAGCCCAAGTCAGAATCACCAGTGATTTTCATCAAAAATCACCAGAAATTTTCATCAAAACTAGGTCAGCTCAGAACTTGCTGGTAACACTCCCGTAATGCACCTTCATGCAAAAAATCAAGGTTTTAATGTCAACGGTTCTCCTTATTTTGCCGACGAAAGGATTCGGATGGACTGACTCACTGACTCACTCAGTCACTCATTACCGGGCAATTTGCAATCTGTAGCCTACTTCGTAGGAATATAACATGCACTCAGTGGTCTCCTGTAGTTCTCAAGTAATAGACCGGAGGGAGAAATTATAGCGCATATGACGTATGCGCACTGTTGTGTTCGCCTTTTGCCTACTTCATCATTACGTGTTAACATTCTATTAGCCCTACTTGGCCTGGGCTTATTGGGACCCATCCAGGCTTAGAGAGGGGGCACACAATACCATTTGGTCAAGCTCCACCCGAAAATGTTAAAACAAGTTCAGGATGACCGCTTTGGCGACGTCACAAAGACGTCATTTTTGAAAAGGCATTTATTGATCAATTTTTCGATTATTTTTTTAATTGTGAAATAGCTAGTGTTTCTTTATATTTTATTGTATGATTCTGTGGAAAAAGGCATTTATTGATCGATTTTTCGATTATTTTTTTAATTATTTTTTTTTCCATTTCCCTCCCAAAAACTGCATATGACATATTAATAAATAATAATCTGGTGTGAAAAAATAGTTTTGTCCACTTTTTCTGTCAGAAAAGTAGGAATTTCTAAGAAAAATGACGAAACGTCACTTTTGTGGTATCCCCCACATAGCCGCCTTTTTTAATTTACCCATGATGCTGTGCTCGGGGGTATGCAAATAGGCTCAAAATAACTCCCAATATGATAATCTACAAAGTCCTGGAGTCTCAGCTCATTTCATTTGCTGAATAGAGAGCTTCTCGTCTGTCAAATAGCTAGTGTTTCTTTATATTTTATTGTATGATTCTTTGAAATTATGTTTTGATAGTAATATGCCGATGACATCTTTAGGTTTTGTACGTGGGAATATATTTTTCTAAGGTCTCTGTCTTGGTGGCTTACAGAAGTGTGAAAATTAAACGAACTCTGGCGTCCCCCGCTGATTACCGATTAACCTGTTAATTGTCGGTTGGGTATTGCCGAGGTAATTGGCTAGCCCAACCAGGGAATCGCCTGCCCGAGTCAATTGTATGACTTGCCCACAACCGACAGATTATTCAACTTCAACTTTATTTTCCACACTGGTCATAATTCGTGACATAAGTGGTAAAGATAGGTATATACATTTCGTGCGGAGGTGGTATCATTACAGTGGTTACAATAATACAAATACAAATACAACATAATTCGAATATACATAGATCACACAGGTACTTTACAACGCATAAAAGACAGTTTTTCATTCACTTATGTACAAATATGCATTCTGTGAAACATACTTCCAGTTTATGCATACATTCTACACATAAATTAAATGTCTCCAAGTAGTAGAAGGTAAAATAGATTTTCTTTTTTGACAAGTGAATTGATAATTATAGCACATATAGCGTGCACTGTTGCCTTCGTCAATATAGATAATAAATATATATATTTATATAATAGCAAAGAATTGGTCCGCATATCACTCTAATCGATTAAGGTCATCAAGCCATCATGCTCCTCCTCTGAATGGACGCACGTGGAACAACTGATCTATCTGGTATCCCCCTCAATATTTTTTGTCTGTAAATACAAACACGTTTCCTCTTGTACGTAAGCTAATTATCTAAAACATATATTCAAGAACTTACAAGAAATCATTCTTTCATAATGGTTCGAAAACGTATTCAGAGATAAAAACAGTTTTCACGTCTTCCATCTTCACATTTTTCAAGTTAAATACTACACTAACGTTCCGTCATTTACCTTGACTTACTGAATAGAGTAAACGGTTCAAACCGGGAAACGCACGTGATGTCATATAGCCAATCAAGATAGGAGCTTGTCAACACCGTGCAGCTAGGATTTTCTTTGGTGTCTGCTCGTGTGATCTCAAAATATGGCAAGGGGTGGGTGTATTGATGTTAATTCCCTTCAAATTCAAATTTGAATTTTAAAGCGGTCATACATTGCCCTTCTCCTAATATGGACCACGGAATATTTATAACGCTATGACATCATCAGACCTGTATTCTGATCAGACAATATGTTACGTTCAGCCAAGGCAACACGTGTAGTGTTAGACTTGGGTTAGCGAAGATGGACGTCTCCGAGAATGGCGATATTCCAAAACCGTTGACGTCAGGCTCAGAGGAGAGCGGCTAGGGATTTCTTGTACAGACGTAACCGTCCGCATTTTTTTGTAGTCAAATATTTCGATGGGCAATATTTTCATGTTCATTTTGAATATATTATCCATGTTCTGTCACATACATGTAGTAATTACGTCAGTCATAAGCATGTGCAAATTTATCGTCAAGACTATAGTTACGGTACGTATACCCACAGCGGTGGCAAATACAAGCGGTACACGTTTAGTTCTAGACGGAGCTTCCTGGTTGAATCTGTCGAGTTTTGAATTTCGGCACTTTCAGTTAGCATTGTATGTGATCATGGGCCGCGACTGTTTTTTCTTAAAAGGGCGGTGGACATCCACTCATAACGCACTGACATTTCGCTCACACAGCCGGTCGAACGGCGACCGTAAAGGTGTGAAACCTGCCCGTCCAACGAGTTTCAGATGTTTTCGGTACACTAAAATAGGATTTAAAACACTATTTTGGAAATATACCCAAGAAGAAGAAGAAGAGGGCAACTCATCATTTTTACTTCAACAAAAGGTATGACTGCAACGGAGTTTCCTTGATACGGAGGGCCGTTTGCACCATAGCCCTACAAAACATTATGCTCAAAATAAACTATGCATATATAACGCTCGGCCAATATGTCACGATCACATTTATAAATAAAATAGGCATGGCAACATCGCAGTTATCGTGATACTGAGGGCCGTCTGTTCCACTGTCATACAAAAAATCCGATGGCAAAATTCAAATAAATGCATAACAACAGTAGCACGGCCAAAACGCTTATGGTGAAAAATATTCGGCATAAAATATAGTCTATGGTGATAGCGGAGTTCCTTGATACGAAGGGCCGTCTATCCCATTATTCTCCAATGATAGTGGAGTTACCTTGATACTGAGAGCCGTCTTATCTATTCACCTACTATTGTATTAGTCCAAATATTTAGTTACTTATTCACTTACTTATTTATTTTTATTTGTGTGTTCATTTACTTTATTATTTATTGCTATTTATTATATATCACTGAGAGCACGAGGGTACCTGTTGTGAGATGAAGATATATCAAGTAAGGCATAAAAAAAACCCAGAAAACACGAAATTCTACAAACTCTTCTATTTGTGATACAGACACGACACACCGAAGACCACGCACGGGCTAGACCAGACCTGAAACAGAATACGGATGACAATAACAAGAAAAAAGTGCCCTGAGTGGCAACGCCCCAGAACGTATGAAAACATAATACTCAACCCTAAACAGAATCGGTGTTACCCAAGATATGTCACTGAACTGACCGTTGTTTAATAAAGAAAATGATCCTCTGACTTTCACGCAAGGTATGACGTAGCATGCCATCCTGTACCCCGATACACACTCGTAGCATTGTTATAGATTTCAGGAAGAACCGCCCAGTTCTCAATGGCGTCGTTGGGGAAGTCGTTGGGCGTGAAAAACTCCCTCTCAGCGTCCAACTGCATGTTATTTTCCTATGTTGGACATCACAGTACTGGCCTCTCTAAAGCAAGCATAGGAAACGACCCTCTCTCGAAAAATCCTGACGACGCCTATGGTTCACCCAGTTTTCTATCTGGCCGGTTTTGTGCGTACGAAGGGGTGCAAAGACAAAGGAATTATCCAACATGATTACAAGTACAATGAACAATGAACAAATATTTACCAAAATAACCTGTCCCAAAAACAGGCCGACGAACATGTATATTGTCGATTCTTCTTTTCTTCAAATTGTATCTCCCTCTGCTCTCTCCTTATTTATTCTAAAATATAACGCTTGTAAAGATCTTGAATGATCTCAGAAATGTACCGTGAAATTTAAATGAAACATTGAGTTGATGGGCTGCGAAATCCGTATGGGAAGCGGCCCCTAAGCTTTAATTTCAATCAATATCCGAATATAATGCTTGAAATTATTATTTTTCAATACTTGACTTTGATGTTCATCGGAAAACAAATATTTCAGTACAAAATTTAAGCATCCATTGCAAAAAGCAAAGCTACGTATCCCCCTTTTGCGTTTTTGTTCGACTTCTCTGATTCTGTCTTTTCACCAAATTTACATGATATCGGTCTATTTCTTGAAAAGTATTTATCCTAGAGACCTGAAATTTGGATTGGTTGTTTGATATATTGTGTACTCCTGATGCGTGTCTAAGAATTGCGATAAATATACTTTACTCCAACTTCAAAGTTTAAATCAATTTTGTAAATATTTTCAATTAAATGTCAATCGAATAAGAACTAGATCAAAACTTATAAAAGAGAGACACATATTTCCTGTTGGAGTTGTTTTCTACATAAAATTATGATATATGTCACGTTAAGTGGAATACTTTTTAAAAATATCTATTTATGAAAGAAGGCTAAGCTATGTGACATATGTTTAGCTGTATAAAGACCAATTCTAGAGGGTGTGTACAATTGTAGGAGGGTTCAGTATCTTTAGTGCCCCCTGGTTTGAACATTTTTGCTTATATGGCGGTCACATAGATTAACATTTTCCATCAGATGAGTTGATAGGGCTATTACATCATCGCTCTGAAATATTTGTTTTTAATATCGCTCAAGTCGGTGCTAGAGGCCGTGTGGTCATGTCATTCAAGATGACCACATGAACAGCTACAATAAAAGCGTGACTGGGATGCAAATCACCATAGTGATTAGTTTTGGCTCGTCTGATGTTTTTAGAAATATGCAGTCAGTATTGGTTCGTCTGATGTTTTTAGAAATATGCAGTCAGTATATTTGGCCTGTGGGGTCAAATGACTATTTTCAGTGGTCGTTTTCTACTACCCTTTTAGCGTTGTGTTTAACTTTTTTTGCGTTCCTGACAAAGATGATCAGGATTAATTCCTATACGACAAACAATGTCAGACGAAAAATGTCGTTGTGACGTGGATAAGATGGTATTTCATAATTATTCTTCAAGTGCTGCTACTGAAACTCCCTGGCATAATCAAATACAACTAATACCCATTCAATGGGTTGTGACGTGTAGTCCAATAACCCATTACTTTAGACGGATAACCGTCACGGATCAATATATTTCTCAGAAGAAGACGATTATATGTACGTCCAATCAGTGAAATCCTCCCTTTTTTCTCATGGACGGGAATTGTACGTCTCTGAGATGTCTGGGTGTCTTCGTATACCCGGAAAAATGGTACCTATTGTCATCAATCTCTTTCTTCGGTTGTGATAAAATATGTTAACTTCAATTTGCATACACGTGTTTGTCAATGTCAAGCTTTGCAACAACACAGCTTATCATTTAAGCAGGTCGTGCGAAAAGGGAGAGAGAATTACATTTAACGTAGGGTGTGTATTCATGTGAGCTATAACCTACACATGTGGTGGAAAAGGGATCTAAAATAGCAACTAAATTAGCCACCGACGTCAGATCTTCTAAACTTTTGAAACATAACATTATATACTTGATGTAAAATGTATTCGATTATTGTCCCATCGAACCCCAGTGGCATGGGTGTCCCAAAGATCCCAAGCCAGATATAGGGTTAATTACCTGATTTTTCTTGTGGTTCCAATCGTACGAGGTCACTTGGACGACGTTATCCGAATGCCGAATGAATAAAAATACTGCGCTCCGAAAAAGGTGGTATGTGTAGTGGAACAACCTAATGAATGTCCTAATCGAACTTAATGATATGTTGATCAGCAAGAAGAGAAGTGCTGGATCTGAGACCTATAATATATTCCCAGTCTTTGTTGTTTTAGCTCGAAATCATCAAGTCATATGAGGATCGTATCCAAATGTAAACTGGAAAATAATACGTTCTTCACTAAGCTAGGTTAGAGTATTTCTGAACGCAAATTATTAATTAAAACTACCAGAGCTACTCTATACCCGCAGAAACATTAGTCAATAAGTTTTGTTTTGTTGTATCATGACCTTCTATGCGAATACACGAAATGGGATCATCATAAATATTCTGTTCTTGCTGTTGTCCTCAAATTTGGTACATTTTTTCTTTAACCCTACTCTGTCTGATTATTCTCCCCCCCCCCCTTCTCCCCCTTCTACTAAAATTTCTACACAACCTCCGGAATAACATAAAGTTGAGAACTGACACTCCTAAACTTTGCTGTGTAATTTATCATAATGGGGTCATTTCGATCCTATTTATATAACCATCCGAGCAGAGAATGAAGGATAAATTGAAAATGGCGACCATGTGGAGTACCAGAAAATTGATGTTTTCGTCTTTCCTTCAAAAGTCCTGCGTTTTATCATGCCGTTTTGCGAAGAAATTTCATAAACAGAATATTCGGAAAATCTGACGGAAAAATCGACCAAAAATATATTTTTTGAAAATGACGTCACTGTAAGGGGTAAGAAAAATAATCGGAGGGATGGGGAGGCGGGGGGGGAGGGCAAATGACCCAAAAGGCCCAGGCCAGGTAGGGTTAACAAATCTATTTGATGTGTTCACCATTTTCACCTCGTCATATTAGCCCTATTCCAAATGTATAGGTACAATTATCATTTCTAGAGATCTCTTCGAAATGGCCGTCATGTTGGGTCATTAATGGCCGTCATGTTGGGTCATTAATGGCCGTCATGTTGGGTCATTAATGGCCGTCATGTTGGGTCATTTGGAAATCTTCAATGTTACGCTATATACATATCAATCACAACTCATTTTGAGCAGATTTGTATAATTCAAGATACGAAGGTCACAATTCAAACGTACAACCACGCGGGTTCTCAAGAATGTTATGTATTTCATCAACAAATATCTACATATTGTTTCAGGCACAATCACATTTGTCACACATTTGTACACCAGTGGAACATCCTGGGTAAATTATGCATGAGTGATCTTATGAAATTCGTGTTTTTTTCTTAAGATATTTTCGATATTATGTGCATCGTTATCATCTATGGATACACGCTGTACTACACTGCATCACATCCTATCATCTTAAGCACATCTTTAGTTTGCCTGCATCATTATCTGTGCAGAGCCCCGTGATGCAACTCAACTTAGAGGCCATATGGGATAATCTATATGTCGCGCTTTTTTTGTTTCGTCTAATTTGAGGTATGTTGTACTTCTGAGTGCACATTTGTTCAATTTGGGTTGCACCATGAGATTCCCAACTACTTCTGGGAACACGAACAGCTGTCAGTGCATCGTCGCCGAAAAACTGTATACGGAACAGAAATAGTTAACCAAATAGCAAAACATCACATCAGGTAAAACAGTGCAAAGCGCGATATATAGACGAACCCACATAGTTTCTAACTTGAATTGTATCATTATGCCATGCGCATATAACGATGCACACAAACTCAAGATGTGTATACGATGAGCTTTGATGTCAAATAGCTCAATTTGTTATTGTATGACCAATGCTCAAACATGCCTTCTGTTAGGGGGAAAAAATGTTAACGATATCGAAAAATACTGCGAAGATACAAATTTCATAAGATCGCTTATGGTCACGATTCAGAATTTGAAAAATAAGCTAAAATTGACCCTGAAAAATAAATAGTTATTAGGCGATAAAAAAAACATAACGTTCCTGAGAAACCACATTGCTTCAGTTTGAATTTATCTGGGATCCGTTGCATGTTGAGTCATACACGCTATGGTTCATAAGATATGGTCCAGTAAAGGTCCATTGTGACTGTTTAGCTGATAAAAATATCCTGACTTATATAAAATAAACGTAACATTCGAGATATTATATAAAATAAACGTAACATTCGAGATGGTCAAAATGCCCGTCATTTTGAATTTAATAATTTTGATCACTATTTCGCTCCCAAATGAAGGATAAAGCTATCTCGTGAATCTAGACATACTGAAACTTACAAAAAAATATTTTTTTTTGTTAGGATAATTAGCAAAAAAAGTGTGAATATCAATTAATTAACACGAGTAGCGTGACTAACGTCACAGGACCTACGACGTAGAGTGAAGAAGATGACTTGGGTCCAAGCGTAATGTTAAAGGTCAATAAAGTAGGTCAAATTCTCATCAAAAGTAGGTCAGCTCAGAACTTGCCTGGTAACAGACCCCAAATGCACGTAAATGCACGTTTGTGCCAAAAATCAAGGTTCTAATGTCAACGGTTCTCCTTACTTTGCCGACGAAAGACTTCGGATGGAACTCACTCACTAGTCACTGACTCATTACCGGACAATTTGCAAATCAGAGCCTACTTCGTAGGAAAGTTATATGTTTTGTTATAGTTTAGTCACAGTGTCTGAACCATCAGACGTAGCATAAGATGGCAACGCCAATATCTAGACCGGCATCGTGCATGTCCAAAACTAAGCAATCATCTTCATTCGGGCACTTTATATAACATGGCAGTGTGACTAACGTCACAGGGCCTGCGAAGTAGGGATTGATATGATTTAAGTGTGTACACGAGAGATGACTTGGGGGCCCTATGTGCTACCGAGAGAGAATTTATACAGCAGTCTCTGATTGACAGTGAGTACGAGGTCACCAATCCAAGTCTTGACCGGGCTCAAAGTCGCTTAACTTCGGTGAATTTACGAGAGCCGGCGTATCCAACGTGATATGCCGTATCAGGGAACCTTCAGAAGTCACAGTGAAACACACAGCCAAGGATTTCCGATGGGTATGACAGTGCACTCGCTGAGTCATCAATAAATAATAAAAAATAATTATAAATCAAATTTTCATCAGAATTCGGTCAGCTCAGAACTTGCTGGTAACATTGCCCTAATGCACGTTCATGCCAAAATTCAAGGTTGTAATGTCAATGGTTCTCCTTATCTTGCCGGCGAAAGGATTCGGATGGACTGACTGACTCACTCACTCACTCACACTCATTATCGGACAATTTGCAAATGGTAGCCTACTTCGTAGGAAAAAGAGTCACTCACGTGTGGTTAGAACCTGTTATCCGAAACACTGTGGCAGCAAACAGACCAGCATTCGAGGGACTCAGTCAAACATTTATATGTTCATTTATATACAAATATCATAAGACAGAATATACCAGTTCGAACCGGGCTTCATACATAAGGCAAATTAAGCCGCCGGTCGGATATAAAAAAATACGTAACTTTATTTTCCATCGAACCTCTCTAATATCAAGACAGCTCGAGCGTGAAAAGACCAGTTCAAACCAGATTTGTCTAGCCTGTTTCAACGACGCATTTACGAAAACATCACTGACACCGTTCACCACGTTTATCTTTAGCAATAAATAAGCAGAGCGAAACGGCGTGACGAAAGTGCTGCTTCTCATCCACACCAGTACATGTTTGATTTATCTTCCAATATAACAATCGCCCTGTCAAATAACTTGTCTGAAATTGTTTTATTGTGTTGATGGCATGGGATTCTTTTTACTAAGGTATTCCGATACTATCTTTTTATTTCAATTAAATCGAGATTATATTCGAAAAACATGAATAGTGTGAATAACGTAACAGTACCTACGAAGCGTATTGTTATAGGTCACCTAAGTAGGTCAAATTTTCATCAAAAGTAGGTCAGCGCAGAACTTGTTGGTAACAGTCCCCTAGTGAACGTTCATGCCAGAAATCAAGGTCCGAATGTCAACGGTTCTTCTTATTTTGCCGACGAAAGGATTCGGATGAACTCACTCAGTACCGGACAATTTGCAAATGAGAGCCTACTTCGTGGGAAAATCGGTATAAAGACTATACCATCAAATGCCTCCATTCTAATTTTCTCATATATCGTACACTGACGGAAAAATATGATTGTAGAATGCAAGATCTTTGGCTCTACAATGTACGTTTCGTGTGCATAATTCTTCCCAGCCCGGGTTCAGGAGCCATTTGAACATCATGTTCTACGAGGTAGGATACCATTTGCAAATTGTCCGGTAATGAGTGAGTGAGTCAGTCAGTCAGTCAGTCCTTCCGAATCCTTTCGTCGGCAAAATAAGGAGAACCGTTAACATCAGAATCTTGATTTTTGGCATGAACGTGCATTAGGGCATTGTTTCCAACAAGTTCTGAGCTGACCGAATTCTGATGAAAATTTGATTTATAATTATTTTTTTATTATTTATTGATGGCTCAACGAGTGCACTGTCATGCCCATCGGGAACCATTGGCTGTATCTTTCACTGTGACTTTAGAAGGTTCCCTTATACGGTATATCACTTTGGACACACCGGTTCTCGTGAAATCACCGAAGTTAAGCGACTTTGAGCCCGGTCAAGACGTGGATGGGTGACCTCGTGCTGTACTGCTGGGCTGATAAGTGTCCAGGGTAATAGGAACTGAGGGCGATAATAATTGCTACGCTAATGACTCATCAGCGGTGACATCTGGGAAAGTTAATAGTACCCACTGTCAATTAGAGACTGCTACATAAATTAGCTCACGGTAGCACATAGGGCCCCCAAGTCATCTTTCGAGTACACACTTAAATCATATCAAACCCTACTTCGTAGGTCCTGTGACGTTAGTCACACTGCCATGTGTTTTAAGTCTTCACGGAGTTCAAATATACATTTGTAATCAAAGTATGACTGAGATAAGTCACATCCCAGATAACGACTAGGAAATGCATAAAGTGTTCATTGATAAGGCTTGTGTGTAAATCATTGAAAACTGTTGACCGCTCTCTCTTGCAGGTAACTTTCCTGTGGGGTTTTTAACATTTCAGTTTATGCATACATGGAATATATGCGTATATGCCAACTGTCATAGGAAACTGTCACTGGCTCGGAAATTCTTTTGTGGATAACGGCTGAATGTTGAATGGCGGATATGACGCCCATGAAGAACCTAACCGTCTCCAGCCCGGCGGTGGGGCCGATGATGGGTTTAACCGTCTCCAGCCCGGCGGTGGGGCCAATGGTGGGTTTAACCGTCTCCAGCCCGGCGGTGGGGCCAATAGTGGGTTTAACCGTCTACAACCCGGCGATAAGGCCGATGATGGGTTTAACAGTCTCCAACCCGGCGATAAGGCCGATGGTGTGTTTAACCGTCTCCAGCCCGGCGGTGGGGCCAATGGTGGGTTTAACAGTCTCCAACCCGGCGATAGGGCCGATGGTGGCTTTAACAGTCTCCAACCCGGCGATAGGGCCGATGGTGGGTTTAACAGTCTCCAACTCGGCGATAGGGCCGATGGTAGCTTTAACCGTCCCCAACCCGGCGGTAGGGCCGATGGTGGGTTTAACCGTCCCCAGCCCGGCGGCAGGGCCGACGGTGTGTTTAACCGTCTCCAGCCCGGCGGTGGGGCCAATTGTGGGTTAAACAGTCTCCAACCCGGCGGTAGGGCCAATGGTGGGTTTGACCGTCTCCAAGCCGGCGGTAGAGCCGATGGCGGGTTTAACCGTCCCCAGCCTGACGGTAGGGCCGATGGCGGGTTTAACCGTCCCCAGCCTGACGGTAGGGCTGATGGTGGGTTTAACCGTCCCAGCCCGGCGGTAGGACCGATGGTGGGTTTAACCTTCTCCAGCCCGGCGGTAGGGCCGATGGAGGGTTAACCGTTCTCAACCCGGCGGTAGGGCCGATGGCGTGTTTAGCCGTCTCCAGACCGGCGGTAGGGCCGATGGCGTGTTTAACCGTCTCCAGACCGGCGGTAGGGCCGATGGTGGGTTAACCGTCTCCAGCGCGGCGATAGAGCCGATGGTGGGCTTAGCCGTCTCCAGCCCGGCGGTAGGGCCGCTGGTGGGTTCAACCGTCTCCAGCCCGGTTTTACCTCCAGTATAAATAGTAACCAAGACCTTTTGGAATTGACAGTTTATCGTATTGTCGTCATTTTAGCATATTTACATAATCTTGAACGCAGAGGATCATGGGTAAAATAAATAAAAAATGATGTCAAATTCTGGTCTATCATCTTCAAAATCTACATTCCATTCGGGATCCACGCGATTTGAAGCAATTGTCAACAAAGGATTATGCCAACTGATCTGAAGATTTGCGTACATGTAGATGGGTTGGACAAACACCAAGACGGTCTCCAATTGATACACTATACAGGAGAACTCATTAGCCGACATTTCTGCGGAGTTGGTATCTGTCACATTTTGAACATCAATGGGATGCCTGTGGACTTCAGTGGGGTTTTGAATCCTATCCAGCCTGGCTGGTACTATAAACAAAACGGTATATCTAACCTCAACAATTCCTCTGAATTGCAGATTCTCCCTTCTTCAAAGTGAATTTGTTCGCCCTCGTTGAACGTTGCCTCTTTGTACAATGCCTCTTTGTATGGCCCAATGCTCTTGGGTGGAGGACCCACTGATCGCTTCTTTGAATTATCAATATTCACTGATTGATAAACGGGACATAAACCCATTCGTATTGCGCGTGGCTCCATCACCGGAGCGCGTTTATGTGAAATCAATGTTTACCAATAACATGGTGGTGGGAATCTTCTTTGATGAAACCATCAGGAACAATCACTTTACTGCCGAGCTGAACTGTAGCTAGGGCTATCATACATCAGAATATGGCCGAGCCTATACAACAGCTGAATCAGGTCAGAGGAACTAGCCCAATGCCTGATTTCCATTCCAAGTGCCAAATGTTTTCGAGAGGGTTCTCTAGTAAAGAATATCCTACGATGCTGACAACAATTTACATAGATTTCCTGGTGATGTGTTCTCACAAAGTTCATCAGATGGTTTTACGATCCATGCGAAAATATTGAACAATACTGCATGTCCATGACATGTTCAAATAGGAAAATTTCACCTCTGTATATGATATGATTTTCACCTACATTTTTGGAAGCAATCTCTTGTACAGTCACGTCCTGATCTAGCCCGATGGTCGTTGGTGCCGCCACAACCCGGACTGATGCTTGACCGGAGGTACTCATCTTGGTCCGGGATGACTATGGATCGTGTCGGTTGCTCCACTATCCTTATCCTGACGTGGCACTGAAGCGGCTGAAGGCACCTAGACAGATGGATCTGACTGCCTAAGAGTTGTCTGGAATCTCCAAAGTATTTTTTTGTAAATTTCCGTTTCTTGAAACCGGGATATGCCGAATTGTAACCGGGATATGCCGAATTGTCTTTTGACGATTGGATTTGCTGCAATATTTCTTGTAAGATAAAACTCGTATGAGGACATATTACGCCTTTCGAACGATTATTGGTGCAACCAAGATCGGAAGCTGGGGATCTTATTTCCATCACAAGTCCCTCACAATTAAATGCAACATATAAAAGTCCTAATGTTCTCCAACCGCTTTCCCCCACCCATTACGTTGTGTTTCACCTATCGAAAGATTCAGTTGCATAGAAGCGCGTCTACTCGTTGTCCGCTCGTGTTTCTTTCAGGTTCATAGTTCGCGTACCTTGGAGGTTGTCGCATCGATTGACCCCGGTGAGTAAATATGGGTGACCGAGTTTTGACGGTATATATAGGAGCGGTCGAAACATTTGACAGGATAGGATAACGCATTTCCGAGGTCGGACATGGCTTCCTCCGATAGAATGGTCTCAGGGGGTCGTGATGCCTGTTCTCTTCCGCATCACGGTAAGTAAAATCGGATAAGGCCTCTTCTTAGCGAAGCGATATAAGAGTTGCACTTAAGTTAGAAAGATACTTCCTGTATCATAAACGCGTTTCTGCAACAAGCATATTGGTGAATATCTCGTCCTGGGTATGTGCCTCCAAATGGACTGATTCAACCGTCTGGCGTGTGGAACGGCAGGGCAATCTTTCGGCCAAATACCATCATATTTGGGGAGTACCCCGTTTTCTGATGAATAATTGGCATGTAGCACATCAACATAAGAGGAGTGTGGAGATTCCTACCATCGGGAAGATGGCCGTCGCTGACATGCAACACCTATGCTAAGGTTCTGTTAAACATATCGATATCATACCATTTGACTGAGGATGGCATGACATTATACGGGTTTCCCTCTTTCCCACAGCACGACACATCATGCAAAAGACACGACTTTGAAACTGATATCCCTGAATGGAATAGGTCTTTGGATTATGGACGCGGATATTCTCTAATGGACGACGGCTGGATTATGAATGACGGACTAGACGCTTGTAATTGTAAAAGGTACACCGAATCTGGTCATGAACTGGTTCACGACTTCCTGGACTACCGTCGGCGGTTAGTGACTTGGCATGACCAAGACTTCGACTCCATGATTACAATGATGTTCTGATTCCCTTGGTCAGTCCGATGTAATGGCCCGAGGATGTCGGCAACAACACTAGTCATTTGTCCACTGTGTGTTCCATGTTTTCGTCCTACCAGCTCGCTCCGGCTAGAGGCATCACAACTACGAGACCATCGGCAAACATCGTTCTGACAGCCCTGGCGTTCCTTTAGTAACTTACGCTGTAAGTAGAGAGAGATACCGCCAACAGTCCCTCTTAACATTTTCCTGGTAATCCACTCAGCGTCTAACGAACCACGCGTCTCCAGAAGAAGATACCTCACATGCTCTTAGCGAACGATGTCTGACATGATTCCATCAATCCTTCCACTAGTTGTTATGTATTAGCATAAAAAATCACCAAAATCTAGAAGCCTCTCTATACAAAACTCCGCTTGGCTTGATAACATTCACCTTGTGAGATATCAAGTGTGAAAGTCTTGAGGAAAGTTCGCCATGGAAATTTCAATTTGCTGATGCTGAGGTATATCTGTCTGTCCCTCTCCGTCTCTCTCTATATTAACATTTTTTCATTTTACGCGGCATATCTCCATCCCAGCTTATGGTTTGGCATCAAGCATTTTGGGTACTTTCCCCGCGCGTCAAAAAAGAAACTTCCATAGTCAAAACACCAAGGGTCAAGTCACTACGAAACCTACACAAACAAAAGGTTGATATGCGTGGGTTTAAGATGGCGGCTGTGGTGGGTGGTGGGATGGAGGTGGTGGGTTTAAGATGGCGGCTGTGGTGGGTGATGGGATGGAGGTGGTGGATTTAAGATGGCGGCTGTGGTGGGTGGTGGGATGGAGGTGGTGGGTTTAAGATGGCGGCTGTGGTGGGTGGTGGGATGGAGGTGGTGGGTTTAAGATGGCGGCTGTGGTGGGTGGTGGGATGGAGGTGGTGGGTTTAAGATGGCGGCTGTGGTGGGTGGTGGGATGGAGGTGGTGGGTTTAAGATGGCGGCTGTGGTGGTGGTGGTGGAGGTGGTGGGTTTAAGATGGAGGTGGTGGGTTTAAGATGGCGGCTGTGGTGAGTGGTGGAATGGAGGTGGTGGGTTTAAGATGGCGGCTGTGGTGGGTGGTGGGATGGAGGTGGTGGGTTTAAGATGGCGGATGTGGTGGGTGGTGGGATGGAGGTGGTGGGTTTAAGATGGCGGCTGTGGTGGGTGGTGGGATGGAGGTGGTGGGTTTAAGATGGCGGATTGTAGAAAAACGTATAAAAGCAGGCGATTTTTAGGGGTGGGATGTATTCATTGCACTACCTGCCTGATTGACCTCACCAGCCTACCTGCCTGATTGACCTGACCAGCCTGTCTGCCTGCCTGTCTGCCTGCCTGCCTGCTTGCCTATCCGCTTGTATGAGACGAAAGCATGAGACGTGGAGAAGATTTTCCCTGGGATCCAGCAGCACCTCCGGTTGAAGTCTTGCCTGAAGACGAGCGTGTCAGGGACATTTATCGACGTCATTGGGCTACCATACGCCATTGTTTTCACCGTGACCGTCGTCTATTGGACTTGTATAACTATCGACTGCAGGACCTCACGTATTTGTCTACCTATGCCGAGAACATTTTCGCAGATCAGGTCACAGCGTTCAAGTTGAATATGACATTCGGGTACATTTTACGGCACAAGGAGACGGACCAGCTGCGGTATTATTATCCCAGCAATAATACCTATGTGTTTGATCAGCCGTTCACGGTGACGGATGCGATTTCTCTGGAGCCACTCCTCGACCAATTGACTACGTTGGATCCATTGGAATGGGCCCGGTTACAACGCCCCAATACCCAATGGCTTGTGGAAATGGTGACCAACGTCACATTTTTCGTCACGAAAATGAGAGATCATCCTATCGGTGCTCCTGTACTACTACCCCCGTGGTTGCTTCATCGACCTGGCCTGTATGCATTAACAGCAGGCACAAATGGGCCCTACAAAGACCGGAAATGTCTGTTTCGGTGTTTGGCCGTGCATCTGGATGAGTGTAACCCCAAGTGTTGTGACAGAGTGGCCAATGACTATTGGGAACAGTATTTACAGCAGCAAGACTTGGATAAGCGGCACTTCCGTGGAGTTCCGTTCAAGAATTTGGATGACGTGGAAACACTGTTCAACATCAATATCTTTGTATACCGATTACGATGCGAGGAGGATACATTTGTGGCTGAATTGGTTCGTCGTTCAACAGAACGGTATGTTGCTACGATGAAAGCCAATGTGTTCGACGACAATGGCGTGAGTCATTTTTCGCTGATCTACGATATGAGCCAGTACGCTCAGTCTTACAGTTGTGCCCAATGCCATCGGGTGTTTCACCGTTCCTCCAACTTACATCGCCACGAGAAAATCTGTGACAACAGTCTCAAGCGAGTATATCCGGGTGGTGTGTATCATAATACGCCTACTATTTTCCAGGAACTGGCCGATGAGGGTGTGATCATACCGGAGGCAGATCGCTATTTTCCCTACCGGGCGTGTTACGATTTTGAGGCCCTGTTGGAGCCCATGGACATGTTTTCAGCGAAAACGCAGTGGACGCAGCGCCATATTCCTCCGAGTGTGAGTATTTCGAGCAACGTACCTGGCTATGACGCTGCACCGGTGTGTTTCGTGTCCACGGGGGATTCCCATGAGTTGATCACCCGCATGATGGAGTATTTACAGGAAGTCAGTGCGGCTAGTACAGAACTATTGGTGTCCAAGTTCCAGGACGTACTGGACCAAATGGACGATCGAATTCCTATACCGGATGTAGCGTTTAGTGACGATGAAGAGTCCGAGTCGGAGTCGGGGCCCGAGTCGCAGCCCCTGCAGTCGCAGGATGTGCCTTTACCGAAACCGTATGCGGAGAAATTGAAAGTGCGCTTCCTACAATATCTAGGCCAGTTACCGGTGCTAGGTTTCAACTCGGGACGCTATGATTTGAACATGGTGAAGGAATTTCTTTACCCCTACTTGGCCCAGGCCAATACCATGAAGTCCATCATCAAGAAGATCAATAATCATATGGCCCTCACTACCACATCACTGCATTTCCTGGATGTACGGAACTACTTAGCTCCTAATTGTAGCTATGATCAGTGGGTCAAGGCGTATAACTGTGCACAAACCAAAGGGAGGTTCCCTTTCACGTATATATCAACGCTCGACCGTTTGCAGGAAACACAGTTGCCACCCCGGGATGCCTTCTTTGATGATTTGAAGCAAGTGGAATGTCCGGAAGACACGTACCGTGAACTACAGCAGGTATGGAACGATCAACATATGCAGACCTTGCGAGATTTCCTGATATGGTATAATAACCTAGATGTGGTTCCTTTCCTGGAAGCGGCCGAGAAAATGGTTCAACTCTTTCGTCGCCAAATGCACGTCGACATCTTCAAGGAGTGCTTGAGTTTACCGGGTCTGGCGCTTCGCCATCTTTTTCAAGAGTGTGCTACGTATTTCTCGCTGATACAGCAAAAAGATGCAGACATGCATGATTGTCTAAAGCACAACATTGTTGGCGGACCGAGTCTTATTTTTCACCGTTATCACGAGAAGGACGTCACTACTCTCCCCAGTGGAAAACCCTGTGCTAAGATCATCGGTTTCGATGCGAATGCCTTGTACCTGTGGTCGCTGGCCCAACCTATGCCCAGTGGCCATTATACACGTTGGTTGGCGGAAGGTGGGCATTTTACACCGCAACGTGCACCCTACAAGCATCTGGCTGATCAGTGGTTGGATTGGGAAGCCTATCGACGGGCAATTTATATACGACACCAGACCAACGCCACAGAGAAGCGGATAGGAGATCGTCGACTCCCCGTCGATGGGTTTGCCCTGGTGGGTAGGACACCGACCGTATTTCAATTTTACGGTTGCTATTGGCACGGCCACGAATGCCATTTCAGCGCTGGACGCTTCAACGAACGACGTGGAAAAACACCGGAAGAATTACGGGAAGAAGTGGTGGAGAACGGTGATTATGTGAAAGAGAGAGGATACCATCTGATTGAAATGTGGGAGTGTGAATTTCACACGATGTGCCAGGCCCTGCCCCATTTACGACGTTTCCTAAAAGAGCGCGAGTACCCCTTGAGTCGTCGGCGACTCCTGAGTCTGCCACAGATGTTCGACGCCATTCGTTCGGGGGACCTCTACGGCTTTGTCGAATGCGATTTGCATGTTCCCGACACTCTCAAGCCTCTCTTCGCCCAGTGCCCTCCCATCTTTAAGAACACGCTGGTGGGTCGGGATGATATTGGGGACACCATGAGGGCCTATGCGGAGCAACACGAGTGTTTGCCTCAACCTCGACGGATGTTGATTGGTAGTATGTGGGCCGAGAAAATCTTGTTGGGCACTCCCTTACTGCAGTGGTACATGAACCACGGTTTGGAAATTACCCAAATATACCAAGTGATACAGTACGTACCCGACGCTTGTTTTGCGGAGAATGCCGACATCGTGACGTCGGCCCGTCGTCAAGGTGACCAATACCCGAGTGAGGCCATCATCGGTGAATGTTGGAAGTTGACTGGCAATGGTTATTATGGAAAAACGGTCACGAACCAGGATAAGCACGTGAACGTGAACATTTGTACTACTGCCCAAGCCCGCAAAAAAGTGAATTCTCCTCTGTTTCGGTCCGTGGAGGTCATCGATGACGACACCTATGAAGTCACTTTAGCCAAGAAGACTATTCGTTACAACCTACCCCTGCAGATTGGATGTATGGTATACCAGGTGGCCAAGCTCAGGATGCTGCAGTTTCTGTATGATTTCATGGATGTGTATTTTAATCCATCAGACTGGCAACTCATGGAGATGGATACCGACTCGGCCTACATGGCCGTCTCTAATGCGGATTGGGAGTCCCTGGTGAAACCGGAGTTACGTACTCAGTATGAAGCGGAACGGGACCAGTGGCTACCTCGACGTGACCATTACCAGTACGATAAGCGTACGCCGGGCCTCTTCAAGCTGGAGTGGAGTGGGGATGCTATGATTGGTCTCTCCTCCAAGACGTGTTACTGTTACGGGGGAGACGAAAATAAGTTTAGCTGCAAAGGGGTGAGCCGGCGCGATCCCAACATCGACAAAGCCTTGTACTTGAACGTGCTGCAAAGCCAGGCCAGTGCCAGTGGCACTAACCGAGGATTTCGGGTGGTGGATCACCAGATGCGGACGTACATTCAGCAGCGAGACGCCTTTACTTTCTTTTACCCGAAACGAAAAGTGTTGGCCGATGGTGTGAGCACCACTTACTTGGACTTGTGAACAATGTCGAACTATAACTGTTGATACACCAGTTAAAAAAACTGTAAAAGTCAGGATGGCCGAGTGGTCTAAGGCGCCGGTATTAAGCGCTGGTCGGCGAAGAGCTGGCGTAGGTTCGAATCCTACTCCTGACAGAACTTTTTTGTACCTTAATCCTACCACCACTACTATTCTATTTGTACCTATTCTATACATTCTTGTGGACTTAAATAAAAAAAATAAGTCAAAACCCCATCATTTTTTGTGTTTTTTCATCAATTTTTATTCAACATCAATGAACGTCAGAACAACAACGTCATAACAATAACGTGATAATAAAAAAACAAGTGGCCTGCGCGCAGTGCATTTTAAGTTAACCAGAGAAATGGAGCATGCACATTAAAACGAGAGGCCGTCCAGTCATAGACCAGGACATCACGGTCTTCGGCTTGACAATAATCTTCAAACATGTGTACGATGGTTGGCATAGAATGTCCTCTACTCCGGTGAGTGAGATAAAACACACAGTACTGTCCGCACACACTACTCAAGGGTCCTTGTAATCTTTGAGTATTCCAACGCCACATTGTACTAGAGACGTCCATGAATTTCACCAAATCGGCATGTAGGGGTGCAAGTCCGTAGGAATCAAAGTATTCGCCTTGGCCTAGAGTGTCCACGTACACAGCTACCCAATGTTCACCGGGTCGAGACCCCGGGTCTGTATTCAGGATGTAGGCTGCTGGGGTGGTGGAGTGGGTGGGAAACACATTGCGTGGAAACACACCTCGAAAGGGGATCTTCGGATCTCGCTGGAGTATGCCCATCAGCTGTTCTGTATCCATGATTTTAGTTGGCGTAGTCACACAGCACGTTTCTTTGCTGATCCACGCTGATGACGTTATCAAACTCGGCGTAGCAAATCATGTTAATGGTCTGGGCTAGAGCGGTGGCGAAACGCAGTTCCAACCGTAGGTTTCCTTTCTTCAGCAAGGCCAGTTGATGATCGTGTTCAAAGGTGGGGGTGAGGTCGAAGGCGAACAACGTGTACCCACGGTAAAAGTCTCGTCGAGTGATGGTATTTCCTTCGTCCTGTTTGTTTTGTCCTGTGGCTGTAAACAGGTTCAGGTAGCTCCGCACATAGTTTTGGTTACCAAAATCCGGTTGTAAGGGTCGGGCTGGAATTTGATGGCCAGCCACGTGCAGTGCCAAAAAGTTCAGGTTGAAATGTTGAAAGGCGAACGGATTCTCATCCCACGCTCCATTGAAAGCGGTGTTGGTCACACACGCTATGGCAACACGTTTAGGGAGATCCCCTAGAAATAAATTTTCACGATTGGCTATCATCGTACCGGTTGGCACAGAGAACACCTTGGTCTGTACGCGTCGGATGGGGTACAGGGCTGGTTTTTTCGAGAAGGCTTCCATGTGACTCACCAACACGCCCTGTTGCAAATCCACCGTACGCACAAACAGGGCTGCATCTTCTAGGATGATCTTGTAATTGGGGCCGCTCCACCGGCCATCAAGGCGAACGCAGGTGTGGAACGGATCAACTTGATCTTGATGGATACACCGTTCATCATGTAGCGGTCTTGCAGGAACAGATCGGCGTGCAGTCGTCCCATCATATCGACGGACTTGCTATCGGCTGCCAAGTTTTTGCGCGCGGTCAACCCATTATTAGCAGCCAGCACGCTATTCATGGCGCCGGGTGTATCCTTGTAGTACAGCGCGGCTTGCAAGTGGGATTTTTTGGCATCTGCACCGTACGACAACAGCGTCTCCATGTAGGCTCGGTACGGGTACGTATTGGTGGACGTACCGATGAGTCTATCGCTCAGACTCATATCCACCTGTTGGAACAAGGAGTGCAGCCAAAGATCCACTGGGCCTACTACTGCATCGTCCGCTACGTTGGCCCCGGCTGCGTCCACTATTTTGGCTTTCACGTACAAGTAGGTGTGGGCTAAATCCAGGTAGGCTGTATCTTTGTTTTCAATGGTAAATTCCACAGGGCCCGTCCCCGTCAGGCTAGCCAGGGGTCGATGTTCTACCCAACGTCCTTCGGCTACACTGGTTTGGGTGGGTGGAATAGTCCACAAATCCAATTCACTGGTGGTAGACGGACACGACTCGGAGTGAATGAATGCCATTATGCGAAGATGTCTCTCCTACTACTCTTCTTCTTCTTCTTCTTCTGGGTGTGAGTCCTCCGGGGTGTGCGTCGTCGGTGTGTTGGACGTCGAATGACTCTTCGCTGTGTCCGGGGTTGTCTTTTAAGGGCTTTGGCGATCAAGACGCTGCCGGCTTCCTTAGCCCGTCGTTTCAAGGCTTGTCGGGGTGCTGTGCCTCCCATCACATCATCGGCCACGCGCAATCCACTGCGCACCGCTTGTTTGCCTACCGCTTTGACACCCCGTGTCACCAAGGGTAAGAACGTTTTCACAATGCTGCCCAGTATGTTTCCCAATCCGTGACCTCGTTGCATGCGTGCACCGCTAAAGATGGGCAAGCCTCCCCCCGTTTGATTCTTGTAGTAGACGGCATAGCTGGGTGTATGGCACTGGTAAGGCACGTACATTATACGAAGTGAGGAGAGCGGGCTTGTCGGAAATGAAGTGTCAGCACCACTTTTCCTGGTTCGAATGCGACCGGGCGTCCCGTGTCATCTCTTATATCCACCGTGATCGTGTTGATATCGGTATGTCGAACGGGCAGGTAGAGTATATGGTTGAAACTCTGGTTGACTTGATTGCCATACGACTTGCTAATGGGCACCACCCGTAACAGAGGTGTGTTCACATCGCCCACAATATGGCTGTCCACTGCGTCCGAGTAGACGTAGAGTACGTACATGCCTACTTTCATATCCATCACATCGTCACCGTTGTCGGTGGTGGGCCCCGGGTACACCCTGTAAGGCAGACCTAACATTTGCTGTAGTGTAGGACTGAGTTTCACAGCCACGTTAGGGCTCAGCAGGATACAGGCCTTGTCGTTGTGTGGGTTGACAGTCAAGATCACGTGATTCTTGAAGGGATAGACTTTCAGCGGTTTTGAATTATTCGTGGCCTCCCGTAGAGGCTTGTACTCCAACAAGGACAGCAGACCCTCTATGAACTTCTGGGGCGTATCGTATTGGCCTTCGGGGAGAATGAGTTTGGTGACTTTGCCTTCGTACGTCACTTCGTACCATACTTCTTGGTCTCGTACGTTGTGCCACGAGTAAGGGTACTGAATATCTACCAGTCCACATTCCCACCGACCCGGTAAATGTAACGGTTGTGGTAATTGAGTGACATACTTGGCCAAGGTGTTGTCAGGAAACACATCGAGTGAACTATTACTGGGCAACGTCAGGTGAAACATGACGACTGAGTTGTTCTGGCTTCTGCACCGGGTTTTTATAGGGGGTCA
>JAVTVY010004480.1:0-40967 GCA_036873755.1 Hanleya hanleyi
GAGTGAGCGTTCGTGGAGCCGTAAAGCATCTTCCCGATTAAATGACCGTTCGCAGGTTATACAAGTATACCGTGTGCCGTTGTGGATGGAGGGCTCGTGCCGTCGCAAATCTTCTGGGCTAGTAAATGGCTTCAGGCAGGTCGAACAAGAGAACATATCGGCTGCGTATCAGAAAATCCTGAACATTCCCACCTACCGCCACTTTCATAAGCCCGCAGCTCACAAGAACTCTCCTACGTTGTTCTTCCCACCAATCAGCGCATCGCTGTCCTGTACACTCGGGTGCGCACTTGTCACATGTCTAGCCCTATACACCATATAGATATGTGGGCTGGGGGAAGTAACCAATCAGTGCCGCCATAAGGCATTCACGACGTAGATACCGTAACATGTAAAAATTTGTAACAAAATGTATTATACCATATTTGTCCGGCATTATACCATATCTGGGCTGTATTATACCATATCTGTCCTGTGTTATACAATATCTGTCCAGTGTTATACAATATCTGTCATGTATTGTACCAAATATGTCCTGTATTATACAATATATTTTCTGTATTATACCAAATCTGTGCTGTATTATACAGTATCTGTCCTGTATTATACAAAATCTGTGCTGTATTATACCACATCTGTCCTGTATTGTACCATATATATCCTGTATTATAAAATATATGTCCTCTATTATACCATATCTGTCCTGCATTATACCATATCTGTGTTGTATTATACCATATCTGTCCTGTGTTTACAATATTTATTATGTATTATACATTGATGAGGGAGACGTGTTCATTCCTATATGTACAGACAGTACCACCACCACCACCATCACCACCACTACCACCGAGCGTTGACGCCGTCAACGCTCACGGAGAGCCCGCCTATACCCACAGTTCAGAAGGGCCTAGATATTCAGCCGGTCCCTAGCATTACTGTTCCCAGTCATACGCCTGACAACAACGAACATTTTCTGGAAAATGCAGTGGATGTTCCTAGCGATCTCTTACAGGACGACCATCCAGTGAGTGACAACTATCAGCGCCATTGGCCCATGATACGGCACTGTTTCCACCGTCATCGCCCTATTCAAGATATCTACAATTTTCGACTGGCCGACCTCGCCCGTCTACGCAGCTACGTGGAAGCCATCTTCAAGGATCAAGCTACGGCCTTCAAGCTGAATCTGGCGTTTGGTTATGTGCTGCAGCATAAGGAGACAGACCGAGTCCGATACTTTTACCCGAGCAGTAACATCCGTGTATTTGACCAACCGTTTACCATCACGGATAGGGCGTCGCTAGAGCCCGTGCTGGACCAAGTGGACGAATTGGATGTCTTGGAATGGGCCCAACAACAACGCCCCAACACCCATTGGGTCGTAGAGAGGGTGACCAATGCCACGTTTTTCGTTACCAAGCGGACCCACCACCCCATCGGATTAATGTATTCACCTATGCAGGGATAGATACTCAGAATGCGCAAACAACTATTTCAGAATATGTTGCCTCGACGGTATCCTAGCCTGACCGAAGACGATTAGAACAAACGGTTCAGAAATGGCGACTTCTGATTGGACAAGAGCGGCCGAGAATACATCTAACGGTCAAGAACGAATATGACAGATGCAGCGCCAAATGACGGCGTGTGATTGGACAAGAGGCTACTTGTATTGTAAACATACCCAACGCGGCTCCCCCAGCTTGGGTATGATGTACTGGAGGGGATAATTAAATGATTGATTTGTCATCCTTGTTGTTGTTGATCTCTCACCGGTCTACATCATGCGACATTGTACAGAGTGCACGTTCATTGAGAGAGAGAGAGAGACACAGAGAGAGAGAGAGAGAGAGAGAATTAAGGTTTAACGTCGCATTCCGCAATATTTCGGCTATATAGCGACATGGACAGAGAGTATGTACACATGGACGTGAACAGAGTACATGTAGAATGACATGCACAGAGTACATATACATGGACAAGGAACACGTACATTGGCAGAGTACGTGTACATGAACAGATTACATGTACAGACAAATAGTACATGCACAGAATACATGGACATGCGCAGAGTACATGAACATGGACATGCACGGAGTACATGAACATGCGCAGAGTGCATTTACATGAGCATACGCAGAAGTTTTGTACATGGACTTGCTCAAAATACATGTACTTGGACAGGTTACATATGGATAGACTACCTGTACATAGACAGTGTAAAAAAAGCCAATTCCGTTTTACCGTCCATTATCTGAGCAGTTAAAGGACGGAAAGCTAACATTTATTTCTCACATACAGGGAAGATATTTTCTAATACAGGACAGATATGGTATAATACAGGACAGATATGGTATAATACAGCACAGATTCGGTATGATACTGGACAGATATGGTAAAATACAGGACAGATATGGTATAATACAGCACAGCTATGGTATAATACAGGACCGATATGGTATAATACAGAACATATAGTGTATAGCACAGAACATATGTTTTATAGTACAGGACATATGTGTTACAATACAGGACAGACATGGTATAATACAGCAGAGATATGGTATAACACAGGACAGCTATTGTATAATACAGCACGGATATTGTATAAAACAGGGCATGCGCAGATATGGTATAATACAGGACAGATATGGCATAATACAGGACAGATATGGTATAATACAGTACAGATATGGTATAATGCGGGTATGGTAGAATTTAGGCCAAATATTGTATAATACAGAACATATATGGTACAATACAGGACAGATATGGTATAATACAGCACAGATTTTGTATAATGAAGGACATACTGTATAATACAGCACAGATTTGGTTTAAAACAGAACATATATTGAATAATACAGGACATATATGGTACACTACAGGACAGATATTCTATAACAAAGGACAGATATTGTATAACACATGACAGATATGGTATAATGCAGGACAGATACTGTATAATACACGACAAATATTGTAAACACAGGACAGATATGGTATAATACAGCACAGATATGGTATAATTCCCGACAGATATGGTATAATACAGCACAGATTTGGTATAATGCAGGACAGGTATGGTATAATACAGCACAGATATGGTATAATGCATGACAGATATGGTATAATAGAGGACAAATATTGTATAATACAGAACATATATTTATAGTACAGGACATATATGGTACAATACAGGACATATGGTATAATACAGCACAGACATGGTATAATACAGCACAGATTTGGCATAATACTGGACAGATATACAAGACATATATTGTATAATACAGCACAGATATGGTATAATACAGCACAGATATGGTACAGTAGAGGGCCATTATTGTATAGTACAGAACATATATCGTATAATAAGGACATATATGGTATAATACAGGACAAATATGATATAAGTCAGCACAGATTTGGTATAATACAGGACAGATACTGTATAATACAGCACAGATTTGGTATAACGCAGGACAGATATGGTATAGTACAGCAAAGATATGGTATAATGCACACCCCATAGGACGCATTCGAACCAAGGATGGTCCATCTCTAAACAAAATACCTTCCTTCACCGCCCCAAAATGCCCACTTTGGGTCCTACTCCTACTGATGATGTCACCACTGACGCGAGCATCCCTCAAATCGTGGTCTGCACCATGAGAACTACAAGATGACACCCCACACGACGCATTCGGACCAAGAATGGTCCATCTCCACACCAAATACCTTCCTTCACTTCCCCAAGGTCTACACCCAGAGAGCTACAAAATGGCTCCTCCCATGACACATTCTGACCAATAGTGATCCATCTCTACCCAAACACACCCCCACGCACCCCCCAAAATGACCACTTTACTTAATATACTCAACTGTGCATGCGCAGATTGACGCGACTTGCAATAAAAAACACGCCATTCTGATCCCACAAAATCTTCACTTTGACACTTCCCACGACCCATTTGGACCAATAGTGGTCCATCTCTACCCCAAACACACCCCCACGCACCCCCAAAATGCCTGCTTTTTGTACTACGACTGAAAATGGTCCAGTCGGGTGCTTCTCCACGAGAGCTTCAAAACAATACCTCATACGACACCATAGGGCCACTATGGGCTCACCTAGACCCCAAAACGTCCACCCAGCACTATTTACCCACTACGCATGCGCGCAGTGACTTTTTCAAAAAAATTCACCGCTTAGCTTCGGGACCCCGCCCATCGTTTTCTACGTAGTCAAAGGTGAAAAACAAGACCAAACAACCCATATAGCAATGAACATGTGTGAATTTCCCAGTATCCACTGAGCCAGTATGGGCCTATGGGCCTATCCAGACCTCCGTAAACTTTTCGAAAAATTTCACCGCTTAGCTTCGAGACCCTTCCCATTGTGTTTTTCGTGACGAGGCGAGAAAAACAAGACCAAACAACCCATAGTAAAATCCACAAAAATGACCACCACCATCGTCTTCTACGTGGGAGACGTGAAAAACAAGACCAAACAATCCATACCGCAATGAACATGTGTGAATTGCTCAGTATGGACCTATCCACTGAGATAGTATGGGCCTATGGGCCTATCCAGACCTCCGTGAACTTTTCAAAATTTTCACCGCTTAACTTAGAGACCCCTCGCATCGTGTTCTACGTGGTGAGACGTGAGAAACAAGACCAAACAACACATACCGCAATGAACATGTGTGAATTGCCCAGTATGGACCTATTCACTGAGCCAGTATGGGCCTATATACAGACCTACCCGGTACCAAAACTTTTCAAAAAATTTCACCGCTTAACTTCGAGACCCCGCCCATCGTTTTCTACGTAGTGAAACGTGGAAAACAAGACCAAACAACCCATATCGCAATGAACATGTGTGAATTTCCCAGTATGGACCTATCCATAGAATGAAGCTTTAAATCAGCTTTATATACTACTATCCTGATAAACTGGAATTATCAATCTAATAGATTGATTTACAATCGGAAGGGATTGGTCACTAATTCCAATGTAATTAATTCAGAGAGTATGTATAAGTGATAAAGTAAGACAACACATGGATCGTTTATCAAGTTTTGATATACATCTTTAATTTATATTACACATTCAAATTCACCAGTTGACATGAAAACTTACTGTTCAGAACCTTGTCTCCTCTGAGTCTAAACGAATATAATATACTCTTTAGATTACAATTGAGTAAATGTGTCTTCAAATTCCTGCTTACACATTTCAAGCACTATAAAATGTCTGTTAATTTTTTCTCAGGACCTAGAAACTCGGGGTATATGCCTGAGATTATTCCCTTAGCACTGTCCATGTGTACCGTCTTACGTCCACCATTCTTGTACGCCATATATTGTGGTAACACGCGGAGGGACTCGTTACCGATGTTAATTAGATAATTATGTAGATTGGTGGGGGTGGACGAGGTCGTGAAGAAACTCCCCCCAGTAAATCAACATAAGTAACCAATTAACAACGGAAACGAGCTCCTGTGCCAACGCCTGATTCCTGCACTTAGAAAGGGCGAGGAATCTCAAGAATGATCAGTTTATTTATAAAATCTATATCTAGTCAATAGAAAATTAGAATAGGTCGGAGGCACCTAAACAGCTTCTGCTTTCGGACAAACGCCCTCGACGAATAATGGGCCTCTGTCTCGCTTAATTTTACTTAAGATTTGTATCCAACTGGGCAGAAACTCGTCTCTCTCTATCAGTTCATATATTCTGTATATTACTGGCATTCTTGACGTCTGGCTAGCTGGCATTTGGTTGACTTTTCACGACATGGTCGCTCGTGACGATCACGGTTGAAATCAGTGGAGAAGAGTTTCCCGCACACACAGCAATTAGGGCAGTCCTTCCTATATTTACTGAGATGGCGTATAAGGCTGTAATGGCCTTCGTGAAAATTCACATTCATCGTATCCGAACATACCGATGCCGAGGACCGGACAATTTGGGCAATGAAACGATCTTTCTCTGACATCCTCAAGGTCCTCATTTCGAACGACCTGTCTCCTGTTGGACTAACTCCCGAATTCCTCACCAGTTCATGAACGACGATGTTCACTTTGAAGATGCGCTCAATCTCGTCAATATCATAGAGCGACACCGCATCAAAGTCGTGATATCTCATACCCACGCTTCTTAAGTAAGTGTCGAAAAGGATGCTGGTGGATTTTCTACAACCGCGTGTGCTACTGTTATGCAAATGGGCTGCTAGACAACGGAACAGAGATTTCTTGTCGTAAAATTGACCGTTTGAATCCCCGAGCATACTGAATAACCCTGGTCTGTCCTTGATGTAGGACGGGAAATGGTTCGAGTTGTGGATCGACGCCTTGGAGACTGTATACGTTACGTTCGTGACCACATCAGCTGCCCATGTTCCGTCTGCGGTGTTTGTTCTCACCCATTCCAGTGCATTTATATTTCGGATCTTATCCAAGAACTTGTCCAGTTCATCTCGGTTCTTGATCACGTAGGGCTCCAGGAATACATCCTTATTACGGATGTTAGTATTATCGTATTTTAACTTCCCCGTGATCATATGCCTCGTTACAAATCCAAAACCTACATTGATTCGAAACCCGACTGATTGCTGGATTAGTTTCTGGCGATCTTGAAAAATCGTCTCGACATGAGCAGTCAATTTGGAAACATCGGTGAATCTGAAATTATACTGAAATTGCTTTTCGTTTTTGGAGTGGAAACATCGCCGTATGTGACACCAGTGTTGTCTGTAAATTTCTGCCAAATCGTTGTTTCCCGGGATGCAATTTTCTGGAATGGTTTCCGGATCCGGGTTCAAATTCATGCACCCATCTAGCTCATCCGCTTGGTCGTACAGGAAACTATCCTCGCTTATGTCGAAAACTAAATCCTCTTCCGTTTTGTTTGCCCAGGTCGCAATTTCTATATCGTCTTCGTCCGTTGGCTTTATTGAACAAAAGAGAGATATACAAAAAGATGACATATGTATGCCATGGAATTCAGTATAATTTGATTATAAAATTATAGTATGTTTTATACATAAGTCACTTGATTATCTATGGCGTTATACTGGCGTGAATATATGGAACAGTACCATGTGGATATTTCAAATCGCTTAGTATTTTCAACGTCCCCGAACTCGCTTACTCCGATTTAAGCAATCGCAGTTCCTAGCCTGGGGGATTAGAGCTCCATGTATCAAGGCTATTTTCATGTCGGTGTGAAGGCTGTCCTGGATACAAGTGCCCTTCTCTATAGGAACTGCAGACTCTTATCGTTCAGGTAGAGATCTATATTTCCTAGCTGGGTTAGAAGATATGAAGCGGACACTCTCAGCCACTGGACATCCTAAACCTCCACACCGGCAGCATGCTATGCATTGAGGGATCTACATGCAAAGAGCACAGGGACTCGTAGTTGGTAGGTTATTAATTATGATATTAATATTTATATATACTCTCCTCCTACTCTATAATAACAAGGGGTATCAGTGGAAACCACGGTTTTCCCGCCAAACCCCCCGACCAAAACGGCAACTCACAGATTCAATAAAACTGTATCCGGCCTTATTTCTTACCTCAACGTGGTCTCCAAACTTCAATTCATTAGTTAAAACTTAATAACTCTTCGATCTATTCCTTTTAATTGCGTAAATCCATCAATCAAGACAGCTCAACTCCCGCTCTTTCAACGTTTATGTCAAAGAACTGGGAACGGTAGTCGAGTGCACGTGACTAGCAGGTGACCCGCCGGTATACGGGCTGAATTTACTCGCGCCATGTCAATGGCTGAAATTACTACACGGATTATGTAAAATTGCCTACCATCCAAGTATTTCGTCCTTTGATATCTTCTTAGAAAAAATTACATTCCCTTCAAAGTTCAATGTAGTAATTTCGGCCATTGAAATCGCGCGAGCAAATTCAGCCCGTATCGGCGGGTCACTTGCTAGTCACGTGCATTCGACTACCGTTCCCAGTTCTTTGACATAAACGTTGAAAGAGCGGGAGTTGAGCTGTCTTGATTGATGGATTTACGCAATTAAAAGGAATAGATCGAAGAGTTATTAAGTTTTAACTAATGAATTGAAGTTTGGAGATCATGTTGAGGTAAGAAATAAGGACGGATAAACTTTTATTGAATCTGTGAGTTGCCGTTTTGGTCGGGGGGTTTGGCGGGAAAACCGTGGTTTCCACTGATACCCCTTGTTATTATAGAGTAGGATGAGAGTATATAGAAATATTAATATCATAATTAATAACCGACCAACTACGAGTCCCTGTGGCAAAGAGTGGTTTACAAATTGGTTATCAGCGATAACTTGTAAGAATCTAAGTAGATCTACTTGTACAACTGACTAAGAGATTGTGATTGACAAAAGATCAGCTTCCCCCATATTCAAACACGTGAACGAATGTTACCATCGTAACTAACAGGTAACTGGTACAGTCAAACAGCCTACACCAGTAGACTCGTGCACAGTCTTTACACAGTTAAGATGAAGTACAAAGTCGCCACGCGGGGGATCATGGGTGTTATTAATTATGTACGTGTCGTAAATCCAAATTAGTAAAATTCCAGCATCAGCTCATATCCCGTGATGCAATACTCGATTTTGTTTGAATCTATGCGAACACGACACAAAAAAATACAACATTTTACTGCGCAATTAATCGCATCAAGTATAATAAGAAGGGAGAGGTGGTCAATGCATTATAGCTTGTCTAATATAAAGATGCAGACTAGTTCTTTTGTCCCTTCGTGCATTTGTTCATATGAGGTGCCATTCTCACTCTCATTCTCGCCATTCGTTTCTTCACCACTGCGAACATCTATGCAGTTCTGTTACTTATGGTGTTCTATTTGGGCCAAGTTTGCGTCGCGTGGCGACTTTTAGAAACTCGCCACTCGCCACGCGCCGTGGACCTCTCCGGCGCGCGGCGACTGGCGACTTTCTGCTATCTCTTAACCTGCAAAAACTCGCCAGTCGCCACGCGCCGTAAAACACGGCGAGTTTCGCTCTATCTCTTAACCTGGAAAAACTCGCCGCGCGCCACTCGCCGGATGAACCACGGCGCACGGCGACTGGCGACTTTTGACTGTAGTGAAACTCGCCACTCGCCACGCGCCGTGGACATCTCCGGCGCGCGGCGACTGGCGACTTTCTGCTATCTCTTAACCTGCAAAAACTCGCCAGTCGCCACGCGCCGTAAAACACGGCGAGTTTCGCTCTATCTCTTAACCTGGAAAAACTCGCCGCGCGCCACTCGCCGGACAAACCACGGCGCGCGGCGACTGGCGACTTTTGACTTCTGGAATTCTCAGGACTTTTTCTCAAGTGCGCATGCCCGAGGAGCATCAATTATGCAGTTGCAATATCATAAATCACAGTCAGTCGCGATCTCATCGGATTTGAGGAAGTAAAAAAATATGGAAACTGTTGAAAGAAATACGTCTTTTCATCTTTAAAAATAGGGTCTTGATAGTTTGTAGGGTTTGTGATACAGGAAATATCAACCCAACAAAGAGCCGCTCTATGGATTAAAACAGCAATAAAGGATCTCTTATACAAAGATATCGCCCGTTTTTCACATAAAACTTACGAAGAGAGAAATTCAATCATCCAGAGAAAATGTTAGCATTTTTTCTTACTTTTTTAATCAATATGACGAGGACGCTCTATTCGCTTTCTTAATATTTCATACAGCATATTAGTTGACGTTGCTTTTATCTTGTAAAACAAAATTCCCGCGTCGAGTGCTTTATTGTATCTTAAATAAAGAACAATTTCAAAGCGATTCATTCTGAATTGAAAACGATATGCTGTTTTATAAATATATATAGGCACTTATATAAAAAAACGATTAAAAAAACGATTGAAAATGTTGTCTTGGTGTCAACTTTTTAAAATATACCAGCAGATAATAACGAGAGTATGCAAGTTCTGCACAGAAACGGGTAACGAGTATTTTAATAAAGAAATAATTGCACATTTGACAAAATTAGATTGCCCTATATGCGTATTGCATTAAAAAGAACTTGTTTCAAAAAACAACTATATTAATTATTACAGATAGCTTACATCTTCAAAATTAGTCACATAGCATCAGATGTAGCTGGAGAGTTCATTCATTAGAAATTATGTATATTTATGCACGAGGAAGAGATTTAAAATTAAATTAAATGACAGCATGTTTCGAACAAAATATTCCGATAATTGATGCTCCCCGGGCATGCGCACTTGAGAAAAAGTCCTGAGAATTCCAGAAGTCAAAAGTCGCCAGTCGCCGCGCGCCGTGGTTCATCCGGCGAGTGGCGCGCGGCGAGTTTTTCCAGGTTAAGAGATAGAGCGAAACTCGCCGTGTTTTACGGCGGGTGGCGACTGGCGAGTTTTGCAGGTTAAGAGATAGCAGAAAGTCGCCAGTCGCCGCGCGCCGGAGAGGTCCACGGCGCGTGGCGAGTGGCGAGTTTCTAAAAGTCGCCACGCGACGCAAACTTGGCCCAAATAGAACACCATAGTTACTATATGGCGCAACGTTATATGCGAAGATGTAATATTGATGAATTTTCGGCACCGAATTTGACAAATGTCATCTTTATAAACAAATCATTGTCAGGCAAATAATCGAAAATTCCAGGCGAATTTCGTCTCGGATGTTCGCTTGATCGATTTGCAAAATACAACAAAAGACTGACTTGTGTTTGCTGTAAAATGGCAACACCTTGTCAAAATAATTGATTTATTCCCACTTGCCATCTGTGCACCCTTCTTTCCGACAATACGCGTCAACACCACATGGTACACGTACATATGCCTTTTTCAAAATGTGACTTGGGAATGAAATCATTATGACACTAAGGGAGTCCGTTATTATAATTTCACTTACCCATTCTGTATCGGATTGATATGTCAATTTGTTGTTGTTGATATCCATCTCATTCCCTTCGGTGTCGGGGATTGTCTGTCGCTGAAACTGTGTTTCCATTTTTTCCGCCCAACGGCTAAGTTGAATCTCATCATCTTCTTGGGGCTGAATAAATGAAAATTAAAAATATATATCGATATATATAGGAGTATATAGGAATAATATGAAAAATGTTCGCATTTTTATAGAAAGGGCCTATATTTTCTAAACGGTTCAAACGGAGTTCTCTTCCTATACTCTGTCCAGTTTAATGAGTCTACTTTGGAGGTTGTAAAAAATCAGTAGTTAACTCTGCATAAATTTTCTTTTTTGCATCGTGTAGAACAAACCGCACTTTACAAAATGACCACCATTACTCCATGATATCTCTAATATATCACGCTTGAAATAACAACGTCATAGAGGTGTGTGCGGTTTATCATTCGGCAATTTCACTATAGGCAAGGGATATAAGCGACGCTCACATGCACGGATCGCCTATTTATTATTATTTACTTATTTATTTATTTATATTTATTTATTTCTTTATTTTAAAATACAGCGCTTGTAAACATTTTAAATGAACTAAGAAATGTAACGTGAAATTAAAATAAAACATTGAGTTGATGGGCCGCGAAATCCGTATGGGAAGCGGCCCTTAAATTACAATTTCAATCAATCAAACGGACCGCCTATTGTGACTTCATACGGCATCAATGCCCTTTGTGTCGGTGATCCTGAATACATTATGATGTCTCCCTGTGTATTTGAGGCCCCGTACCTGAAACAACTGTATTACAGTTTTATATGGAGAGAATTACAAATTTATTTCAAGCGTGCACTGATGATATATTATTAATATCACGGAGAATGGTAGTCATTGTGTACTCTTTAAAAAAAGTTGAGTGAAATTTCACTCAAGTAAGAGTGGAAATTCATCCCACTCAATACTTGAGTGAGATTTTCACTCAACTTGAGTTACTTTTCACTCAACTTGAGTTAAATGCATTCAGCTTGAGTGACATTCACTCAAGCACAACAGTGGAAATTCATCCCACTCAAGTTGAGTGAACTTGAGTGGTTTTGACTCAAGTTGAGTGAAAAGTAACTCAAGTTTGAGTGAACAGGTACATTTCACTCAAACTTGAGTGGAACAATTCAGTTTTGTTCTAGACGCTGCAAAAAAAAAGTTACTTTTTCAGAGTTAACTACTGATTTTTGACAAGCTCCAAAGTAAGAGGGTCAAAATTTTCCTACCTACCCGAGGGTTATCACCACTCCTTCGTCTTTTGGTTATTTCTGCTTCCAGTTCAACTGAGTGTCTTTTACGCGTTGGTGATATCCGTTGAACTTCCACTGGTAATTTATCAGTTTTATTTTTCTCAGCGTGTGTTCGCTCTGCACACACTGAAACATTGTCTAGTCCAATGGCTACAATTGCATCCGATTCGAATTTTGCTGGATCCATACTATTCACAATCTCCGGCGAAACGTTCAATTTTTCTCTCATTGGATCCGTTCGTTGTCCAGCGACTACCGTTTTACCCGGTTCCGTTTTTACCGGATATAGACATTCCTCTGTCGCCGGTTGGGTCCTTACTGGATTCATTTTTCGTCCACTCGTCACCATTTCTTGCGGTTCCGTTTTTACTGGAACCAAGAGTTCCGCAGTCGCTAAAGAAACAACTGTATTTATTAGTTGTCCACTCTCTGTCTCTTTTCCCAGTTGCGTTTTTACTGGATTCAAATGCTCCACACTCGCTGGGGAACCAACTGAATTCATGTGCTGTCCACTTGATACCACGTTACATGGTTCCATTTTTACAGCATTCAAAAGTTCCACATTCGTCGAGGAACCATCAAGTTTAAAATTTTCTGTATTTGTCTGTTGTCTATTCGCGCTACCCGGTTCCGTTTTCATTGTTACCATAGGCGATGGCGAAACACCCGCTTTGGTTATAACTGGATGCATTTGTTGTCCACTAGTCGTCGTTTCATCCGGTTTCGTTTTCACTGTATTCAATCGTTCCGCAGTCGCCGGCGAAAAATAAAGTTTGGCTATGACTGAGTTCCTTTGTTGTCCGGTGATCACCAATTCACCCGGCTCCGTCTTTACAGAATTCCGAAGTTCTGCATGTACAGTCGCCGGCGAAATACTTGATTTGGTAAGAAGCGAATTCATGAGTTGTCCACTGATCACCGTTTCACCTGGTTCCGTTTTTACTGGATTCAATCGTTTTACTGGATTCAATCGTTCAACAGCCGATTCGATTTTTGGACCGAAGGATTTCATTGGTTGTCCAATGGCGGCCGCCGTTTTACCCGAGTTAGTTCGCATCGCGTTGATTCGCTGTTCACAGACCCCCGCATTTATAACTATTTCGCTGTTTATCTGATTTATCTGCTGTCCAATGAATACCGTCGCTACACCTGCTTCATTTTTCACTTGATTCAGTTGTTGTTCACTGGCTCCCGCACTTATACCCTCTCCAATTTTCACCAGATTGTGTTTCTGTCCAATGGGTTGCGCCATTATATCCGTCTCGTGTTTCATCCGATTTATTTGCTGTCCACTTGACGCCTTCGTTATACCGGGTTCGATTTTCACATGTTCGAATCGCTGTCCATTATCTCTCGCCGTCATATCCGTTTCACGTTTTACCCGATGTACTTGCAGTACATTCGATCCCGCCGTTATAACCATCTCCTTTGTTACCGGATCTACCTTTTGTCCACTGGGTCCCGCCGATCTATCCATTTCAGGTTGTACCCGATTTATTCCCTGTCTACTGGGTCCCGTCGATCTATCTGTTTTCGGTTTTACCCGATGTATTCCCTGTTCACCGCATCCCGCCCCTCTATCCGTTTCAGGTTGTACCCAATCTATTCCCTGTCCACTGGATCCCACCATTCGACTCCATCTGGTTCTCGCTGAAACTCCGCATCGGCCTTCATCAACATGTTTGTCCAAAGACCTACGCGAACCGAAATAATTGTAACAACCTCGACACGGATAAAAGCTCATTTCTCGTATCGAAATCTCAAACAGAAAAGTCACCAATTGATAACCTGAACCGTGAATTATACCCGACCCTGTCTATGAGTCAGCTTATATGCTTGACTGGGAGCTAACACAAAACACTCTATTTAAAAAAAAATGACCTCTGTATATATAGAGAAGATTCCTGAAGGCGACAGCTTGTCAGGATAGGTTCAAGCTTTATTTGTTGAGACGTATTCCGTGAAGTGACCATTGTAATGGTCAAGCCGATCACAGCTGTCAAAGCTTTCACTGATGATCGATTAATCGAGATTATTGGTGTACACAGCAGGATATTGATGTGCGTCATCAGAGCTGATCAGGTGCGATATATACTCATTATTGATTATGATCATTTAACCAGCACATCACGTGCCATTCAGTACACGAATTTATAGACATCAGTGAATTCAAATCAATAAATTCGAATTCGGGTGTCAATTCTGCAGTCTTTCCGTTTCTTTCCCAAAGACGGCGTCTTAATCCATTCGTATGAAGATTGTATTAATGTAGCTATACGCACGCATTTTCAATGCTCTTCTAAACGAAGTGACCCGATATATCCTACAAAACCCACATTTACAGACAAATGTGAATTCGTATCAAATGAAAATAATTATTGGACTTAGAATATCTCCCAAAACTTTCATCGAGAGCTAAAATTTATATTATCTGACGGGGGAAAAAATCAAATATACACTTGAATTTCAGCCTATAGCTACACTTTGGATTTATCTATCTTTTAACATGCGAGTTTGGCTGTTATCTGTTTCCAGTAATCGGCATGGCGAAGGACCCATTTTTTTGTTAATTTCAATCAGTAATACATGCGATAAATATATAAGCTAAGAAATTGAAAATTCACCATGTTAATTGTTTTCTAAGATAGAATGTTGAGTGCACATTTTTGACTGAACCCTAATATCCCATTGAAATTCATGTTATTTCTTAGATTCTCACATTCGTACAAAAAAGATTTATTTATAAAAAACACTACATGTTCAAAATATTAGATTTTTTTACATGCTCTTTGTCCAAGTAGTATTTCAATATAAGACTGTTATTTAGGGGCTTTACCATCAACTTTGTGCGATTTGAAGGTAACGAAATCAACTGGAAATATTGTAATTATTCAGTAAATGGCGATCAGTACTCCATATTATGACTGGAGCTAACTGTAAAGATAGTGCCACGGCACTGTAGCGCTCATCTGGCTATAACTGGAGAAAGTGGCTGCGAGAACTGCAATAGATGAGTTTCTAACTTGCGTTGTCTCCCCTGAACAAAATGGCAACATAGTCGATTTCACAGGAGGTCAAGCTGCAAATTCATGATTGTAATTGGAGGTTATGGAATAAAGGCAATTATACCAAAATATAATGTGTGATTGTCAGTAAAGCTGTATAAGCAATAACCAGAACCAATTTTTATTATGTGATTGCAGTCGTTCGTCCGTCTGTCCACTTCGTGTCCGGACAGTACATTGGACAGTTTTTAACCTACGATTCCAATATTTTGTGGGTATATGCACCAGGGGGAGACATGTCGAGTACGAAATATGTGCGACTGGGTTGTTACGATGGCAATGAGATGTAACAGGACATTTTTCCAATGAAAGTAATCTCTGGTGAGGTATGGCCTAACCAAGACATACCCCATCTGTCTGCGAAGATGTAAAAGATAGTGCCACGGCACTGTAGGTCATCTGTCTGTAACTGGAGAAAGTAGCTGTGAGAAATTTTTACTAAAGAACTGCAATAGATGAGTTTCTAACTTGTGTTGTCCCCCCTGAACACTATAAAATGATCCATGCAGTTATTTCCTGAGATTTTATGATAAAGTTTCATGGGAAATTCAAGATGCGGCAATATTGGATTTTCGAAATGAACCAAAAAAAGGTATCTTGCACAACTGGACCACAAGGGGAACCTGTGTATCAACATCCATGCAGTAATATCCTAAGAATTTACGATAACAAAATTTCATGGGGAAATCCAAGATGGCCACCTGGTGGCCATATTGGATTTTTCAATCAGACCATATATGGTATCCTGCACATCTAGACCCCAAGGGCAACCTCTGTACCAAAATTGAGAAAGATCCATGCAGTAGTTCCTCAGAAATCATGATAACAATGTTTCATCTGGAAATCCAAGATGGCCGCCTGGTGGCCATATTGGATTTTTCAATCAGACTACAAATTGTATCTTGCGCAACTAGACCCCAAGGGGAACCTCTGTACCAAATTTGAGAACGATCCATGCAGTAGTTCCTGAGAAATCGCGATAATGTTTCATCTGGAAATCCAAGATGGCCGCCTGGTGGTCATATTGGATTTTTCAATCAGACCGCAAATTGTATCTTGCGCAACTAGACCCCAAGGGGAACCTGTGTATCAAATTTGAGAAAGATCCATGCGGTTCTTCCTGATAAATCATGATAACGAAGTTTCATAGGGAAATCCAAGATGGCCGCCTGGTGGCCATATTGGATGTTCGAATCAGAGCAGAAAAGGTATCTTGCACAACTAGACCCCCAAGAGGAACCTGTGTATCAAATTTGAGAAAGACCATGCAGTAGTTAACGAAAAATAATGATGACAAGATTTCACTGGCAAATTCAAGATGGCCGCCTGGTGGCCATATTGGATTTTTCAATCAGACCACAAATTGTATCTTGCACAACTAGACCCCAAGGGGAACCTCAGTACCAAATTTGAGAAAGATCCATGCAGTACTTCCTGAGAAATCGAGATAACAATGTTTCATCTCGAAATCCAAGATGGCCGCCTGGTGGCCATATTGGATGTTCGAATCAGAGCAGAAAAGGTATCTTGCACAACTAGACCCCAAGGGGAACCTGTGTACCAAATTTGAGGAAGATCCACAGAGTAGTTCCTGAGAAATTGCAATAACAATGTTTCATGGGGAAATCCAAGATGGCCGCCTGGTGGCCATATTGGATTTGTGAATCAGACCACAACAGGTATCTTGCACAACTAGACCCCAAGGGGAACCTGTGTACCAAATTTGAGAAAGATCTATGCAGTAGTTCCTGAGAAATCGCGATAACAATGTTTTAATGGCAAATTCAAGATGGCCGCCATGGCGGCCATATTTAAAATCGTATCGACACGGCATGAACAAATTCTGGTGTACTCATTGGGGGGAACATGCATGCCAAGTTTCAGCTTAATCGGCCAAGCGGTTTCAGAGAAGAAGATGTTTACGCACGACGGACGACGGACGACGGACAATCAGGCCATGACATAAGCCCATCGGGCCTTCGGCCCAGATGAGCTAAAAATGTTAAAACGGATGAACTTCCTTTAAGTCAGAAATTGGGCAGAGAAGCGACCAAACCCATAAATAGCATGTCTCTTGTCTACTTTCCGTCATCTTTGCAAATTTATTTTGTTCATTTACTACCGAATACAATACAGCTTTGGTCATTTTTAACTCTCATATACGTTGATAGATAGGAAATCTGATTCGTGGTGCTATGTAATATTTCGGACGAGGGTTTACACGCATATCGTCCTCTACCCACGGAATCTGACTCGCACAATATTTATATTCGATATGGAAATTCTAATAGGCCTACTGTTTGTACTCTTTGACTGTTTGGTCGCATCTCTCATAATTCTAGAATGAGTTAGTATTTTTCAGTGGTCAACAGATTCACAAGTATCATTACTATACATTATATCTCAAAATGTCAGTTTTAGGACATCAGTCAAATCATAGCGTAAACTTGATCCAGCCGGGAGTGCTGTATAACAACTATAGCACACGGTCAATTGTCATTGTTCTGGATGAAGACAGCGTGTGATTTCATGACGAGCCCTAATATCTTGACAAATAATTTTCGCATTCGAATCTTAACTACTCTCCCTAGATATACTATCGTACTTTTTACCATTGATAATTGGTTAATTATGTTGATTAGAAGGAATGGGGGACCGGAGGACGGGGAGGGGAGAGACTCGTGGGAGTGAATAAAAGTACATGTGAGCCTCAAATCAGATGCCAAAGATATAGCCCGTTCCCGAGCACTTTTGCAAGAGTTTCTATCCTGGTTATGGTCAGTCTGGAAATATCGGTTGAAATTTGATGGAGGAATGCACTTATTCATCCGAAGTCTCCAGAACGGATAAAAGCTAAAATAATATGTATGTAATTTAACCATTTGTCATTGTGTTTAAAGTGAAGTTTATTTGATAAAAAATGGTAACAGGAGATTTGGGAGCGTGGTTTGGCAGCGGGCTGAATTGAGTGCTCTCTCTTCTATCATGCCCCCCGCCCCTCCCAAGATCAACTCAATTAACCTCTTTATAATGGAGGTAAAAAGAGTCATTTTTGCCCAATAAAGTCAATAATATATCAAACTAAGAGACATCCGCCATGGACATATATATCCGTATCAGATGGTCTTGAAAACAAAATTGACGTCTATCTAATTTGCATAATAATAGACGACCTGTTTTGTTCTCCATTAAACATTAGACTATGCGCACTTTCATTGTTGTTTCAAAAGTTATTAAGAGCAGAAACGAGATTTTTACGTTCATCTAACCTCTTTCAGATGGGCCATAGGCAAGCCATATGCACCATTTTACGTTTAGCCATAACATTTTAAGAAAAAGGATGGGCTTAAAATGATAAGCTGTGATGTGCAAAAGCTTATTTTAGCCGAATATGTAATTTGAGGTTGAACATAAATAAGTTCATTATCAGTGAAATCGAGACAAAAGAGTTTTATTCGATGACAAGTCGGTATTTTGAATTCATCCCCGACAGAATGCCAACTGGGTCAGCGCATTAATTACAGCATTGAGAATTTTTTTAAATCATCGCCAATGTATGCATGTCACTGCAATATTGAGATGAAACTAGCATTAAACTTGGCACCAGGTTATCCTGTCTCAGAACATCACAATAATGCTTAATTCGTGTTGGGTCAACAATTTACACGCAACAATACTCGGGAATACTTTGCTACTTGTGGTCCTACACTAGCAAGGCGATGGCCAAGATTACACACCTGATCTCGAGTGAGAGATTGGAGCCGACAGACCAACCAAACTCCAGAAAGCCATATTAATTATGGAGAGTACATATAGGCATACCTGTGGAAATACCGGATGTATATTATATAGCCTGTGTTTTATTTTCTGAAACATGCTCAGTATGACACAAATATTGTGCTTGGTGAACCAGTTAAGCTTGAACAGGACCATACGACGTTATAAGATGACGTAACAAAGACAGGAATATTGTCCGAGGTTATTAGGTTGTGGATATCAACAACCAAGCAACACGAAAATAAAGATTATCTGCGTTTAGCTTGGACGATATCGGAATTGTCTGCCATAGTAGATAGCAAAAAGAGAGTTCACCTGAAGTGGAGTCGAACTGCTTTCGCGAAGCAAAACTAGGTCACCAAAGTATTTTAAAATAACACGATTAGGGCAACTGCTACAAAACCGCGAAGTCAAACTGTCATCAATGTTAGTCGGAATAAGTTCTTTCGATTATGTATAGCGAACACTATGGATTACGGCTGGTTATTCAATATTGGATCTGGCGCTTGTACATGACTATATTCAATGAGCTAACTTCTTGAATTTTATCTGCCTTGCCCATATTTACCTATACTTCTATAAATCTTCAGTGGGTGTGAGGCCATTTGGATAGTTACTTAAAACATCAATGCATATAGGTGAATTTGTCAATACCGTTTGCAGGTATATTTTTATGGCAGTATTATTCTTGGTTGTGAAATCCAGTCGTGATATGACATCGTAGTGATAAATCTGCTCAGTGCCTAAAAATGTTCCAGGTCAAACAGCCGTGCGTAATGTGTAACTTTATGGGTCACTGGTAAGTCTGTGTGTATAACTGAACAATTATGTTTGCTTTTTTCTGCTTATAAGAGTCTAAACCTAGTTTAGATGACATCAAATAATTATTTGATAATTTACAAGGATTTTTAGAGAGAAATTGCATCATGTAAAAGATGGATCCGAAAATCTGAGCAGATATCCTAACCCTACCTGGCCTGGGGGGCCCCCCCTACCAAACTTTCTGCGCTATCTCCGGAACGCCAAACAATAGAGAGCTGAAACTCGGTGACTTTATAGTTTATCGTATTGGGGTCATTTTGAGGATCATGGGTAAATTCAAGATGGCGGCCATGTGGGGTTCCAGAAAAGTGATGTTTTTGTCATATTTCTTCAAAATTTCTGCTTTTCTTCGATGAAAAGTGGGTAAAAACTATTTTATTTCACATCTATTTCAGTCCAAGAGAGAAAGTCAGAACAGCACGTCCATTGTTCTCTGTCTTCAAGAATGTACATTCGGTTTATTGATGATACATGTACATTAGACTTGTGGGATTCACAAATGAGTACCATGACTTTACCATTTTGATGCATGTATCATGGTGTTTTGGGTTAATTGTGGCATGTTCTATGAATTTTTCATTGTTTTACAACGGTGTATCATGGTTTTGTTACAAGAATTGTCGATCGACCAGCCGTATATTAATAAATGAGGCATTCTGATGATGGGACGGTCGCCATCTTGAACAATGGCAACGTATGCTGCTTGAAGCGTGCCATCGCTCGGTGTCATGATCATCTCACCCAAACGGTTAATTACAGGTATGATGACTAACATTTCTACAGTCGGTGTAGAACAGACCTTGGCGTTAGCGATGATGACGATTCTATACATTCAGCCGTATGGTTTAAATCATTTTTTTGGGAACATATAGAACAAAAAGTAAGATCTATAAAACGCTTTCCTTAATAGACCTAGATTTGTATAGCTTTATAACGATTGTTCAGGTAAATCTTCACCAATACATGCTATGTGGTCACGATTTATTCCTTTTTCCTCCGGGCAAATGGCAATGGGCGTGGTGAGATGATATCGAAGTGCTGTCATGTTGCCTTTTGATTATAAACAAACAAAATAATTGACTTTTGTAGCTGACAATGCACAAAGATTGGCCAGTACGGGTGTATCGACATAGCCGCTATGTCATGCAAATGTAGTAAAACTTCAATAATTTGTAGTCTTTCGGGCATACCCATAACTCTGTCGAGAGTAACGTTGATATTTTGAAGTGAAGGTCAAATTAGTCCACAGAGAACAAAACAATTTACTCGCATACATACTACATTTTAGGAACAAATTATTCTTGTCAGTTGTTAAGTACAACTTGTTTATTTGGCAAAGCTGCCATTCGGCATAGGTTACGTTATTTGGTCTGTCAGGATTGCCCCGACTGATAGCAGGGTATCTAGACACTACAATGTCCAAGTGACTCTCAATGTCCAAATTGGAGAGTAGTATCGAAAATTGGGTGTTAACGCAAGTATGAATGCTATTGTTTGTCCTAACGTACGACATCATGCTCACGGTGCGTGTTAATGTCCAATTTGGACTAGCTATTGTCGTGAAGTCTTGGATTGAATATATAGTGTCGGGCAAGATCACGTGCAGAATCCACATTTACTCTCGAAGAGTATAGAAGGTTATATAGACTATTAACCCTTCATGTACCGGGGTATACCACAACACCCCCGTTGATTGCATGAGCGGTGGGGGGGGGGGGGGGGGGGGTGTTTCATATAATGACAGACAGTTTTAGAAGTGGAGGAGGCCGAATTAGCCGGAGAGAACCACCGACGTCGACAACGGTGGGGAAGGTGGATGATGTGATCAACTTTTTATAGATCAAGAAGAATGGAACTCGGTAAGAAATAACAAATGCATTTCAATCGGCAGTTTCGAAGACATCCTACTATAATATTGAAATGTATTGATTCTCGCAGGAGAATTGTCATTTAAATCCAGGCAGTGTTATATGGATTCATTACCCTTGTCTCTCTTGGGTAAGATCGAGGAACGATATTTTTACCATATATGGAGTGGAATAAATCAACCGGCGCATTGCCCTTTACCGGGAGACAAAGAAAAACTGTTGTAACGACATATATATTGGTGAAAATTTACATAAACAATCCTTATAGAGTTTAACCTGGGTGAAAGGAAAAATCTGTAAGAGACCATTTGTCTTGCGAGTATCCAGGAAAGTTTTATCACCATCTATCGATCTTACTATGTTCTGTTTCTTCCAAATAAGAAAATTGATTAAAACCACACGGTGTAATTATATAATCCCTCCAACTGGCGACTAATTAAAGAAAAAAATACTATTATAGTATAATTGATAAATACAGGTTTCTATCTCGAAACAACAATACCAAATTACAATGCATACATATAAGGGAAGTGGGGAAAGGTGCCGACATACTGACAGAGCCACATTACTTCACAGTATAGTCTTCTGGGTAAGCTATTCTAAAGCACATACCAAGAATCTAACGATTCGTGATATGTGTTGTATCTCAGGTACGCTTTTATTGTACCTGTTCATGTGGCAACATGTGGCACACGGCCCCTAGCACCAGCATAAGCGGTATTAGATACAAATGTAGAGAGCTATGATGGAAATGCTCTGACAACTCGTATATTGGTAATTGGTGAGCTGTGTCGCAGTGACAACTCGTACACTGGGGATTGGTGAGCTGTATCATCGTCAGATGAAAATGACGGCATTTAACACAAAAAGACTAGTCTGTAAGGCCCGATGTCGACCCAGCATCAAAGACTGAGGAGACAACTTGTTTCAAGTGGAAGGTGTAGCAATTGGTTGACAATTTAAAATATATGTCAGAAAATCACGAATAACCTTGCACAATTCAATTTTCGTTTTTTGTTTTTGTGTTCTCAAAATCAAAAATTGAAAATTGACCGTCAATTTTCAATTTTCGTTTTTTGTTTTTGTGTTCTCAAAATCAAAAATTGAAATTTGACCGTCAATTTTCAATTTTCGTGTTTTGTTTTTGGTTTCTCAAAATCAAAAATTGAAAATTGACCGTCAATTTTCAATTTTCGTTTTTCGTTTCACTTGTCCCAAAAATGAAAATCAAATAATGAAAATTGCCTCGACTTGTCCGTTTTTCGTTTTTTGATTTTAACTTTGACTCGTCAATGTTAACTGCGCACGCGCAAGACTTATGATGTCACTCTCGGTTCGCGGAGTAGTATGGAAAGCGCAAATCGGATTGTTTAGGCAGGTGTGGAGCATAATATGGAAAAACAGTAGGGAGCAAGATGTGGGAGTTTCACTACACTATAGATCCCTGGAGCCAGGCATTCGAGCTAGAATATAATGGGCCAACTGCGCATAAGCGAGTAGGCAATCGTGCAGCAGGTGTGAAGCATTATATGGAGAACAACGGGGTTGATACACATGGGAGTTTCATTAAAGTAGGGTAGTATAATAAATACGTGGGTACCCTAATCACATCTTCATTTTATCTAGCCAATTTCTACGTTCCCACTTCAAACTTCCCTTGATATATCTGGACCCCTTCAATGTTCAAATAACTTATAAATAGACACGAGACGTCACTGACCTCGAAAACATTTGAAATTCGAAATGGGTCGCACAAGAGCGTTATTGATTGGCTGACCTAATTAGTGGGCACCTTATTAGGAGGAAGACGCCGCTAATAGAGGATGATGTCACTCAACGTGACTTCATTCGCAATCGATGTACGCTCTGATTGGTTCTTCTGTCGTTAGTAGGTGAAATTTACACCTCGGATTTTGAACACTGAAGGGGTCAGATGAATCAAGGCAGGTTCGAAGTGGGAATGTAGAAATTGGCTCGATAAAATGAAGATGCCTAATCATAACCCCCAAGGAAACTTCCCACGTCGATGCGTTGAAGCGTTTGACACCCACACTTGCGTTGAAGCGTTTTTGACGCTGAACGTTGACGAGCATCTGAACGCTCCAACGATCCAGGTCCCAAAAATAGAGAATGAAGATTGGACCTGAAGCGTTGAAACATTCAGACGTCTGACATCAAACGTGGCGATTGTGTGCTTGTTTGAAATGGTGGTTTACGGGCCGCATACTTACTCTTATTGGTATTAAATCTTTGTTGGTATCTTTATAAATACTATATTTCAAATCAATAGCAAATAGCGGTTTTCTGCATGAATGCTGTTCGCTTTTGTAGCGCTCTAAACATCTATTTTTAGAAATGAGAAAATCTAAGACTGCGTTCTGATTGGCTCAGGCCTCAAGGCCAATAACCATTGAGAACAGCGGGATGCCACATATCCAGACCTGTCTGGTGCATCTTCAGGTAAATCGTGAATCCCCGCACATAGACTGCAGTACTCTCTGTTAATTCAAGATATTAACAGACAGTGATAGTGTACTGTTCCAGCTGTCTCCCCTTCAGAGATTGGTCATTCGACTCCGCCATTTCAAACTAAGACGAGCATTTTCATTGGATCACTATTTATAGGACCCCAATCTTCATACACAACCACGTGACTGTCTCAGTTGACCGATGACATAGCGCGGCATCGTTTTCGATTTCAAAATCTGGCGCATAACTGGGAAAATGTTGTTGTTGCTGCATCAGCCTATCATTGGCCCTCCGTAGAAGGGTCCAATACTATAGGCTATCCCCGCACAGGGTTTACTTGGACATTTTTGGTGATTCGAGTGAGTTCTTGAGTCGTTGCCTCAATCTCGAACATTTCATCCCCGAGGTTATTTTGAATTAGCATGTCGGTATCCCAAGCCGGCGGTTTTTGCCTTGACTCTCGATGTCGATTTCAGCCCGACATCATCAAAATTATGCCAGCGATGTCACATCTCAAACCGTCCAGCTAGTGGATTGGAGTAATGGGCTAGCTGAACCTGTTGAATAATTGGTTTGATTTAGAGGATACCCCTTGATCTTTTTTTTATCCAGAACTATCGTGTGCAACCATGCAACCAAGGCAATGTATAGATACCCTAACAAATCGATCAATACACTGGCTCCCGAGGATGGCCTGGTGGGCCACATGCCTCTCACGCTCCACACCTCTCATACGACACGATTTGCGTTTTCTATTCTACTCGTCGTACCGGAAGTGACATGATAACCCGTCCACATGAGAACTTAACATAGATACGCCAAAGTTAAAATCCAAAAACGAAAAACGGACAAGTCGAGGCAATTTTCAATATTTGATTTTCATTTTTGCGTGAAGCAAAAACGAAAAACGAAAATGAAATTGATTGTCAAATATCAATTTTCGTTTTTGTTTTTGTAATCCTAGAATCAAAAATTGAAAATTGACGGTCAAATTTCAATTTTGGATTTTCAGAACACAAAATAAAAACGAAAATTGAAAATGACGTCAATTTTAATTTTGATTTTTGAAAAACTAAAAAAAAAACGAAAATTGAAATTGACGGTCAAATTTCAATTTTTGATTTTGAGAACACAAAAACAAAAAACGAAAATTGAAAATTGACGGTCAATTTTCAATTTTTGATTTTGAGAACACAAAAACAAAAAACGAAAATTGAATTGTGCAAGGTTACACGGACCAAGTTTGCGTAGGTGGTGTATTAATTGAACTCTAAGATAGTCGGTTTGGGCGTCCTATAGATAAGGGTTTCTAATACATTATGAATGAGGGACGGTCCGTTTCCAATACTTGGTCAATAAAACTTTCTTTAGTGTCGCGCTGATGTTCCAGTTTCCAAATGCGCGGTCTGTTAGTGTTGCGCGGATATTCTAGAATCCGGTTGCGTTTTCTATTTTGTCGCATAGATATATCTTAGTTTTCGAATGGATATTTGGTCATACGGATAATTCATTTTTCTAATGCGATATTTTTAGTGTCGTCCTAATATAATTTCCAGAATCCGAATGCGGTCTCCAGTGTGTCGCGCGGATGTTCCAGATTCCAAATGCGCGGTCTGTCAGTGTTGCGCGGATATCCTAGATTCCCGCTGTTTTTTATTTTGTCGCACAGATATATCTTAGTTTTCGAACGGATATCTTGTTATACGGATATTTCATTTTCTAATGCGATATTTTTAGTGTCGTCCTAATATAATTTCCAGAATCCCAATGCGGAGGTTTTAATCTTTCAGATTTCTATGTAGTGTGGCACGGACATTCCGTATTTTGAATGCGGGGTCAAGTCATCTACACATAAAGATGATGCGAGACCACACAGTCGCTCGTTTCCGTTATTAATTAGGTCGCGGAGGGAGAGAGAGAGCGATTTCGAGGGAGTAAAACCCCCGCCCCAGGTGTCGTGTAATCTCGCCATCCCCAATAAACCTAATTCACCAATTAACAACGTTAACGAACGCCTGTGCGAGACCTGGGCATTGATCATCCACACAGTGCTGAAAGATAATCTGTAGCAGTAATGCTTAGGGGACAGTCACGAGAATTGCTGACCTAGCATCCTTCAGGACAGGTACAATCACTCTTCATATTAAATAATTAAAATAAACCGCACAATTTACAGGAGTATGTGACAGGGCAATTCGTCCTGCTTACCTGCTATTTCCTGCTATTTTATTTCCATGACTCCTGATTTGAAACAGTTTTTTCTTTGTAAAATCATAGCTTTGCGACGGGGCCACAGATCCATTAATAGGAGTAATTACTTGCAAGAGTGGGAATGAAGACTGAAAACTTGTCTACATCATGAGTAATTGTATATATGTACAAGTGATAAAGTAAAACACCACATCGATCGTTTATTATGTTTTGATATATGTCTTTAATTTATATTACACATTCAAATTCACCAGTTGAAGTGAAAATTTACTGTACAGGATCTTGTCTCTTCTGGGTCTAAACGAATATATACAGATTTCCAGTAATATATCTTTGGGTTACAATTGAGTAAATGTGTTCTCAAATTCCTGCATACACATTCCAAGCATATATATAAACTGTCTGTTCATATTTCCATTGTTCATGCGTACCATCTTACCTCTACCGTTATTGCGGCTCGTTACGGATGTTAATTAGATAACTATGTTGATTGGGAGTGGGGGGGGGGGGGCAAGGTCGTGGGGAAACTGGAGAGTAAATAATTAACAACAGAAACGAGCTCCTGTGCCAACACCTGATTCTTGCACCTAGGAAAGGCGAGAAATCTCAAGTATGATCAGCTTATTTATGAAATTTGTATCCAGTCAATAGCAAATTAGAATAGATCAGAGCCACCTAAACAGCCACTGGTTTCGGACAAACGCCCTCGACGAATAATAGGCCTCCGTCTCTCTCAGTTTTACTTAAGATTTGTTTCTAACTGGGCAGAATTTCGTCTCTCCCTATCAGTTCATATCTCCTGTATATTACTGGGATTCTAGACCTATGGCTAGCTGGCATTTGGATGACTTTTCCGACATGGTCGCTCGTGACGATTGGAGAAGTGGAGAAGAGTTTCCCGCACACACGGCAATTAGGACAGCCCTTCCTGTATTTACACAGATGGCGTATACGGCTGTAATGACCTTCGTGAAAATTCACATTCATCGTATCCGAACATACCGATGCCGAGGACCGGACAGTTTGGGCAATGAAACGATCTTTCTCTGACATCCTCATGGTCCTCATTTCGAATGACTTATCTCCTGTTGGGCTAACTCCCGAATTCCTCACCAGTTCATGAACGACGATGTTTACTTCGAAGATCCGCTCAATCTCGTTAATATCATTGAGCGATACCCCATCAAAGTCATTATATCTCATACCCATGCTTCTTAAGTGTCAAAAAGGATGCTGGTGGATTTTCTACAATCGCGAGTGCTACGGTTACGCAAATGGGCTGCTAGACAATGGAACAGAGATTGTTTGTCGTTAAATTGACCATGTGAATCCCCGTGCATACTGAATAACCCTGGTCTGTCCTTGATGTAGGATGGGAAATAGTTCGAGTTGTCGATCGACGTCCTGGAGACCGTATATGTTACGTTCGTGACCACATCAGCTTCGTTGTTGGCTTTATTGAGAGAGATAAAAAAAAAGGTGACATAAGTAGGCCATGGAATCCAGTATAATTTGATAACCAATAACTGTACAGTATGTTTTATACAAAAGTCACTTGATTATCTATGGCTTTAAACTGGCGTGAATATTTGCAACAGTACCTTGTGGATTTTTCAAATCGCTTAGTATTTTCTACGTTCCCAAACTCGCCTACTCCGATTAAAGCAATCGCAGCTCTACGTTCAGCCCGAGGGATTACAGCCCCATCTATCAAGGCCAGTTTCATGCCGGTGTGAAGTCTAAGGATGTCCCGGATACGAGTACCCTTCTGTATAGAAATCAAGGACAGACACTCATTGTTCAGGTAGAGAAATATATTTCCTGGCAGGGTGAGAAGATATGAAGCGGACACTCTAGCCTCTGGACATTCTAAGCTTCCACACAGGCAGCATGTTATGTATTGAAAGATCTACATGTAAAGAGTGGTTTACAAATTGTTTATCATCAATAACTTGTAAGAATCTAAGTAAATCTACTTGTACAACTGAGTAAGTTATCGTGATTGATCAAAGTGGGTATCATTCATTAGATTGGACTAGCTAGATGACACTGGTACTACTCAAACAGCCTACACCATCACCCTCTTGCACAGTCTTTACACAGCCAAGATGAGCATCATGGGTGTTATTAATTATATACGTGTCGTATTTCCAAATTAGTCAAATTCCAGCATCAGCTCATATCCTGTGATGCAACACTCGATTTTTGTTTGAATCGCAATTAATGGCATCAAGTATAATAAGAAGAGAGGCGTTGGCCAAGGCATTATAGCTTGTGTAATATAAAGATGCAGGCTGGTTCATTTGTCCCTGTGAATTTGTTCATATGAGGTGCCATTCTCACAGTTCGTTTCTTCACCACTGCGAACATCTATGCAGTTCTGTTATTATGTGGGGCCACGTTATATCCGAAGATGCACTATTGATGAATTTTCGACACCGAATTTGACAAATGTCATCTTTATAAACAAATCATTCCCAGACAAATAAAAGAAAAACATCCAGGTAAATTTCGTTCCGGATGTTCGCTTGATCGATTTGCAAAATACAGCAAAAGACTGACTTGAGTTTGCTGTAAAATAGCAACACCTTGTGAAAATAATTGATATATTCCCACTTACCATCTGTGCCCCCTTCTTTCCGACAATACGCCTCAAAACCACATGGTACACGTACATATGCCTTTTTCAAAATGTGATTTGCAAATGAAATCTTTATGACACTACGTGAGTCCGTATATCACAATTTCACTTACCCATTCTGTATCGGATTGACATGTCAATATGTTGTTCATCTCATTTTCTTCGATGTTGGGCATTGCCTAGCGGTGAAACTGTGTTTCCATTTTTTTCGCCCACCGGCTAAGTTGAATCTCATCATCTTCCTGTGGCTGAATAATTGAAAATTAAAAAAATATATATTAGTATATATAGGACTGTATAAAAATACTATGGAAAACATCCGGAAATCTATAGAAAGGGTCCATATTTCTTAAACGGTTCAAACGGCATTCTCTTCCTAATGTTGATCAAAGCGATGCTTCATCAGCACATCTCCATAGAAAAGGTGTGGAGGGGCATCAGGAACTTCTTTAAGTGAATATGGTCCCATTATTTGAAATTTTCCTACTTACCCAAGTGTTATCACCACTTCTCAGTCTTTTGGTTATGTCTGCTTCCAGTTCAGTTGAGTTTCTTTAACGCGTCGGTGATATCCGTTGGACCTTCACTGGTAAGGTATCAGGTTCTTTTTTCTCGGCGTACATTGGCTGTGCACGTACTGAAAAATTACCTTGGCCACTGGCTACCGGTGCATCCGTTTCGAATTTTGCTGGATTCAAACTGTTCGCCGACTCCGGCGAAACATCCTCGCGAGCCACCGCATAGAGCCACAGTACACTGCGAAGTTTGATGTTTGACTTGACTTGGGAAGATGCGGCGAAAAGGCCGATTTGTCTCTTACTGGATCCGTTCGTTCTCCACTGGCTACCGTTGTGCCAGGTTCCGTTTTAACCGGATGTAGACGTTCCTCCGTCGCCAGTTGGGTTCGTAGTGGATTAAATTCTCGCCCACTTGTCACCATTTCTTGCGGTTCCGTTTTGACTGGAATCAAGCGATCTGCAATCGCTAAAGAAACAGCCGTATTTATTAGTTGTCCGCTGTGTGACGCTTTGAACAGTAACGTTTTTACTGGATTCAAGTACTCCGCATTCGCTGACGAACTAATCGCTTTGGTGCTTTCTGAATTCATTTGCTGTCCACTGGATACCGCGTTGCCCAGTTCCGTTTTTATTGGATTCAAAAGTTTGACAGATGCCGGTGAACCACCGGGTTTTATTCTTACTGGATTCGTTTCTCGTCCATTGGCTAACGCGCTACCTGATTCCGTTTTTATTGGATTCGAAGCTTCCACAGTTGATAGCGAAACACCTGTTGTGGTTATTACTGGATTTATTTGCTTTTGACTGTTCGATGTTTCATCCGGTTCCGTTTTCACTGGATTCAATCTTTCCGTAGTCGCCAACGAAACATACGGTTTGGTTATTACTCGGTTTCTGGGTTGTCCGTTAATCACCATTTCACCCAGTTCCCCTTTTCTTGAATTCCGAAGTTCTGCAGATGCAGTCACCGACAAAACAGCTGGTTCGATATCTAACGGATTCATGGGTTGTTCACTGATCACCGTTTCATCTGGTTCCGTTTTTACTTGATTCAATCGTTCCACCGTCACTGAGGAAACAACAGGCTCGATTCTTGAACCGAAGGCTTTTATGTGTTGCCCAATGGCTGTCACCGTTTTATCCGATTTATTTCGCATCGCATCGAGTTCACCGACCCCCACCTTTATAACTGTTTCGTTGTTTATCTGATTTAACTGCTGTTTAATGAATACCGCCGCTACATCTGTTTCAATTTTCGTTTGAGTCAACTGTTGTTCACTGGCTGCTGCACTTATACCTGTGACACAGGTGGGAGCCTTAGACATCCGCAGACCAACACAAACACATGTATTCATGCGAGATGAAGCTCCTTTAATCACCATACGGTACCCTGTGGTCAGGAGATTTGAATATATTGGACAAGGGAGGTAACCCAGCAAAAAATCCTAAAAATAAATTTAATAGCACTATTTAATTCACAGTATTAACAATTCAGGAATCATATGAATTACCGGTACAGTCCAAATATTAGCCGTAAAACGACGAACTAAGATGCCATGTCACGCATGCACATTTATCACCAGCTTATACATCTCGCTAGATAATACAGAATTATGCTAGATTGCCCATATATATATGCCTTGTGCTTATTTATATTATATGGAACACAGATATTCTGAAATTAACAGTGAAACACTCTAGTAGAGTAATTTACACAATTTAAACAGATAGCTTTCAGGACAAGCGCGAACTATCCGTCACATACTGAATGTGTTGGTAACCATAGCAACAGCAACAAACAATTTCATACAAGCACGATTATAACGAGCCCAGCTCGCGACGGCGAAGCCGTGGCGTGAGCGAGTCTCATGGTAACGCGAGAGATTTTCCAACTTGGACAACTGAGACACGAACATACTAAGGCCGAAATTTCTTTCGTCACGCTGAAAAGAAACATGGCGACAGATTTACTCCTAATAGCTAAACAATAGCGCAGCACGGAATGAGAGCAAGAATACATAAGAATGCGGTGGGTTGACGACATATTTACACCATAAATATCCAAATCATTAATTTACTGTATCTTGAAAATTTATATCACAAAAAATTCTCAATGAAATTGTCTACACACTTGTCTACACTGGCGCACTCTCCAAACAAAAAGGAAACAGTGGCAAACGAAGGGTAACCGAAATCACCGCGGACACCATTCCCATAACATTCCGTTGGCCGCCGTCGAATGTGGTCTTCGGAGCCAGATGAAACAGTCAACTGGCCAAACTGATGTTTCGATTGGTCAATTCTCGATTTGAAAAGGGGACTTTCCAAACAGTACAGCGGTGTAGGGGGAGAGCCTAGTGAGTGACAAACAGCAGGTCAACTTGTAACCATCTGGGTCATCTATACGCGGTAAGACTGACCCTGGGATCGTGTGTATCCATTTCCAGCCTACTCTCGGTAACTACCATCCTCGCTAAAACCAGGGGTATCACTATCTCTTTGGCTCACAAATAGAAACCGCGACGTGGTGAAGATGGGTAACTACATGAGGGAATTTTCCCGAAATCAAGACCACGTGATGTCGTCAGTAAATCAGCTAAACTCTACCGGCGTAGCCCCAACGTAACCCGCCATTTTGGAGTCATATGCGGTCCTACTTGTTCAAAATTACAGATCTACAACACCTCTTGGAGAATAAGGAAGTTATTCATATCTGTATCTTTTGTAAGCTCAGACAATATATGTTTCAGAAGTAGTATGAAAAGCCGGTAATTTATCAGATTTCTCGAGTCTGTTCTCCGCCGGATGAATACCGAACAGTATACGGTAAAGTATCAGATATCGCTCCGCAATAATGGCGACACACGATTCGCAAGCCATCTTATGGATGGCAGGCGAAGTGTACGCAAATGACAGCAGAGTAGTAGTAGTATAAGTGCATCTGGGCGCACGTTGACCTACTTTCGTGAAGGCCGATATAGTTCCGGCAAAGGTCACGTTACGATCACGTGACCGGGAGTGACATTTTAAGGGCATGTATTCCCTCGCGGGGAGAAGCTTCCGAGGAGAGAAAGTAGTCTCGAGACTTTAAATACGCGGGGTGATTCTCCGGGGATGTCCGGCAATGTTCGGTAATGCCCGGGAATCTCCGGCAATCTCCGGTCATCTTCGGCAATGTCCGGTCATCTCCTGGAGAATACATGGGTCAATAAGCCTTTAATGCTAAAGCATCAATGGAATGCATGGAACAGGGTCCCCGACAATATCGCCAGCACTATGCCCAGCATAAATGGCAAGTGGGGAACCCTCGTCATAGCTATACAGTGGGAGAACGAAAAGGGTCCCAGCGGGACTCGAGAACCCGGGGAGCTCTCTCCAAAAGCAGAAACGTTATCCACTACACCACGAGTCACCCCATACGAGGGAAGGCTGAAAATATCCTCGTATATCTACCAGGCCACATCACTATACTGCTATACCCAATCGCGAACCCTCGCATTAACCTAATGAGAAACCCACACATGCTCATTTTCGATATGGGTTGTGCGATCTTTTTTTTTTCGTCTCGCCACGTAGAACACGATGGGCGAGGTCTGGAAGCCAGGGTGAAATTTTTTGAAAAAGTCACTGTGCGCATGTGCATTGGGCAAGTAGATCGAGGTGGACGTTTTGGGGTCTAGGTGGGCCTCTACTGGGCCGATGGGGTCGAGTGAGGTGTCATCGTGAAGCACTCGTGAGGGAGCACCCGACTGAATGGGTGTGACGTGGAACTGACAATTCCGCGCACGCGCAGTAGAAAAGGAGCATGGGAACGGACGTTTTGGGGTCGAGGTGGGCGCCTAATGGTCTGAATGAGTAGTGGGAGGTGTCAAAGTGAAGCGCTCCTCCAGGGCTATCCAGTCATGGGTGGGTGCATGTAAAATTAAGATTTTTTCCGAAAATATAAAAACGAAACACGGACTTTACCCGTAAAATACGGAAAACCCCTACCAACCAGGTCCAGAGGGTAATATGGCTTCCCGGTGGATCGGAGCCTGCGGAGAGAGGCAGGTGGGTGAGTGGGTGTATGTAAAATTAGGATTTTCTCCGAAAATATAAAAAGCGGAACACGGACTTTACCCCGAAAATAGGGTAAACCCCTATCAATCAGGCCTAGAGGGGTTAATATCTCCTCCCAGTGGATCGGGGCCTGCCAAGAGAGGCAGGGTGGGTGAATGGGTGTATGTAAATTCAGGATTTTCCCCGAAAATATAAAAAGCGGAACACGAACTTTACATCTAAGCAATGGGGAATCATGGATGTTTCAGAGTCCACTATTGGGTACGAATGGGGCGTGGAAGGTGTCAACATTCGCGGGGTCCATCCCACTGGACTAGTGTGTCGTCCGTTTTCAACATTCTGCGCATGCGCAGACAGGCAATTGTAGGAAAAGGGCATTGGAAGGGACGTTTTGGGGTCGAAGTGGGCCACTCTTGGTGCGAATGGGTCGTGGGAGGTATAAGTGCGAAGCTCTCGTAGGGGAGCGTCCAAGTGTATGTGAGTGGGGTGGAAATAGCGTTTATCTGCGCATACGCAGTAGAAAAAAGTGTATTGAAGTGGACGTTTTGAGGTCGAGATGGGAGGCTTTATTTTGAAGTTCTCCTTTGGTGGCGTCGGGTTGGACTGGTGTCTAGTCCGGTTTCATCATTCTGCGCATGCGCAGTCTGACCGTAGTATAGAAAGCAGGCATTTTGTGGGGTGTGTTTGCGGTTGTCCAAATGCGTCGTTTCGGGTATCAGTGTGAAGCTCTCGTGGTGTAGACCAGGACTGGGGAGATGTCCACATCATCTCTGACGTCATTGGTGACGTCATCAGTAGGAGAAGTAGCGAAAGCGGGCATTTGGGGGGTGCGCTGCGGTGTGCTTGAGCGATAGAGGGACCATCCCTGGTCCAAATGCGTCGCGTGAGGTTTCATCTTGTAGCTCTCGGGGTGTAGACCACGACTAGAGGGATGTCCACGTCATCTGTGACGTAATTGGTGAAGTCAGCAGTAGGAGTTGTAGCGAAAGCGGGCATTTTAGAGGTGTGAAGAAAGGTGTTTTGGGGTAGATTCTTGGCCCGAATTGACCGCGTGAGGTGTCATCTTGTAGCCCTCGTAGTGTAGATCACGACTTGAGGGATGTCCATGTCATCTGTTATGTCATCGGTGACGTCATCAGTACGAGTTGTAGCAAAAGCGGGGGTTTTGGGGTGTGGAGGGAGCTTTTTGGGGTAGAAATGGGCCATCCGTGGTCCAAATGCGTTGTGTGAGGTGTCATCTTGTAGCTGTCGTGGTGTAGACCACGACTAAAGGAATGTTCACGTCATCTGTGACGTCGTGTATGACGTCATCAGTAAGAGTAGTAGAGAAAGAGGGCATTATGGGGGTGTGACGGAAGGTGTTTGGGGTAGAAAGGGACCATCCGTCTTCCGTATGGGTCGTGTGGGATGTCAAAGCGAAGCTCTTGGGGTGTAGACCGCGACTTGAGGGATGTCCATGTCATCTGTGATGTCATAGGTGACGTCATCAGTAGGAGTAGTAACCAAAGCAAGCATTTTAGGGGTGTGAAGGAAGGTGTTTGAGATAAAGATGAACCATCCTTGGTCCAAATGGACCGTTTGGTGTGTCATTTTGTAGCTCTCTGTATGTAGACGACGAATACATGGTGTTTATTGGAAGTCGCATCGTGCTACGCATACGCAGTTGGGCAGTAGTAAAGAAAGATGTCGTTTTGGGCGTGCGTGGGAGTGTGTTTGAGTGATTGAGGGACCACTATTGGTCTGATTTGGTCGTGGGAGGTGTCATAGTAAAGTACTCGTAGACTCCGACTGGGCGGATGTGAGTAGTATGTAGTACCCGAATTGACACATTACCCCCCCACTGCGCATGCGCAGAACCTGGTGTGACGTCATAAGTGTATGGGCATTGGGGGGTTATTGGGGGTGTGCGCATGCGTGATGTGTGGGAGGTGGGTACAAGATGGCCGCCATGTGGGAGGTGGGTACAAGATGGCCGCGATCAATGAGTGCATAGAAAAAAAAAAAGTTCCGGCAAAAAAAAAAAAAAAAAATGTATTCATCCGCAGTGATGCGGTTTGGCCGTGGTTTTGGCGGTAATTCGGTCTCGGGAAAAAGCTTCCGCGGAGAAAAAGTAGTCCCTAGATAAAATGGTCCGATTGGGTCGACTGAGGTATCAAAGTGAAGCTTAGGTGAAGGGGCATCTAATGGGCTAGGTGTGGGGTTGAAATATCGGCCTTCTGCGCATGCGCGGTGACCGAAGGGTATGAAAATAGCCTTTTTGGAGCTAGGGGAGCCCCTAAGGGTCCGATGGGGTCGAGTGAGGTATCAAAGTGAAGGTTAGGTGAAGGAGCATCTAATGGGCTGGGTGTGGGGTTGAAATATCGTCATTCTGCGCATGCGCGGCGGCCGAAGGGTATGAAAATAGCCTTTTTGGAGCTAGGGGAGCCCCTAGTGGACCGATGGGGTCGAGTGAGGTATCAAAGTGAAGCATCCATGAAGGGGTATCTAATGGACTGGGTGTGGGGTTGAATTAGGGTCATTCTGCGCATGCGCGGTGGCCGAAGGGTATGAAAATAGACGTGTTGGAGCTACGGGAGCCCCTAGTGGACCGATGGGGTCGAGTGAGGTATCAAAGTGAAGCATCCATGAAGGGGCATCTAATGGACTGGGTGTGGGGTTGAATTAGGGTCATTCTGCGCATGCGCGGTGGCCGAAGGGTATGAAAATAGACGTGTTGGAGCTACGGGAGCCCCTAATGGACCGATGGGGTCGAGTGAGGTATCAAAGTGAAGCTTAGGTGAGGGGGCATCTAATGGGCTGGGTGTGGGGTTGAAATATCGGCCTTCTGCGCATGCGCGGTGGCCCAAGGGTATGAAAATAGCCTTTTTGGAGCTAGGGGAGCCCCTAGTGGACCGATGGGGTCGAGTGAGGTATCAAGTGAAGCTTAGGTGAAGGGGCATCTAATGGACTGGGTGTGGGGTTGAAATATCGGCATTCTGCGCATGCGCGGTGGTCCAAGGGTATGGAAATAGCGGTTTTGGAGCTAGGGGAGTCCCTAATGGGCCAATGGAGTCGTATGAGGTATCAAAGTGAAGCATTCGTGAAGGGGCATCTGATGGACTGGGTGTGGGGTTGACATATCGGCCTTCTGCGCATGCGCGGTGGCCCAAGGGCATGAGAATAGCCTTTTTGGAGCTAGGGGAGCTGAAGAGTGGACGTGGATAGTGGTATGAAGTGAAGCATTCATGAAGGGGCATCCTGACCGGACTGAATTTGTGGGGTTGAAATAGCGGCATTCTGCGCATGCGCGGTGGCCCCAAGGGTATGAAAATAGACGTTTTGGCATCTAGGGAGCCCTAATGGTCGAATGGGGTCAGAGTGAGGTATCAACCGTGAAGCCTAGGTGAGAGGGTATTTAGTGGCTGGAATTGAATTTTTGCATGTAAAATTTTTCCTGAAAAAAAAACGGAACACGGACTTTATCGAAAAACCTGGGAAAATGCCTATATGGGCGTTAATCCCTTAACGGGGCTTGTCTATCAATAGAGTTATCTCCCCCTAGTTCCAGGGTGGGTGTATGTAAAAATTTTCCTGAAAAAATACGGAATACGGACTTTATTCTAAATTACGGGAAAATGCCTATATAGGGTATGGCAGGTATAGGACCATCCTGGGAAACCTACTTCTCCACATTTGCGGTATAGGTTGTGGGGTCTCGTTTTACTCGTCTCGTCATTTAGAACATGATAGGAAGTGTCCCCGTGCGAATCGGTGAAATTTTTGAAAAAAGTCACCGAACCCCATATAGTCCCATACTGAGGGTATAGGATCAATGTTTGTCCCCCTGGGAAACGTACTTCTATACATTTGCGGTAGGGTTGTGGGGTCTCATTTTACTCGTCTCGTCATTTAGAACATGATAGGAAGTGTCCCCGTGCGAATCGGTGAAATTTTTGAAAAAGTCACCGAGCCCCATATAGACCCATACTGGGGTATAGGTTCAATGTTTATCCTACTGGGAAACCCACTTCTATACATTTGCGGTAGGGTTGTGGGGTCTCGTTTTACTCGTCTCGTCATTTAGAACACGATAGGAAGTGTTGCGGAGCGAATCGGTGAAAATTTTGAAAAAAGTCACCGAGGCCTGGTGAGCCCATAGGCCCTGCTGCGCTATTTTATGGGTGTATGAGCCGCTATACGGGGTGTGAACATGTTGGAGTCTAGGTGGTCCCCTAATGGTCCAATGGGGTCCAGTGAGTCTTATTTTGACTCTCGTGGAGGAGCACTTGACTACACTAATGGTTCGTCCGTGTTCAATAGTCTGCGCATGCGCAGTCTGGCCGTAGTATAGAAAACAGGCATTTGGGTGCTATGTAGGGGTGTGTTTGGGTTAGAGATGAGCTAATCACGGTTCGAATGGGTCGTGTGAGGTGTCAAAGTGAAGCTTGTGTGGGGTAAAGTCAGAATGGTGTGTTTTTGAATGCATGTCGCGTTAATCTGCGCATGCGCAGTTGGTTGTAGTAAGTAAAGTGGCCATTTTGGGGCAGCGAAGGAAGTTATTTGGGGTCGAGATGGGCTAATCACGGTTCGAATGCGTCCTGAAAGGTGTCATCTGGTAGTTCTCGGGGTGTACACTCCGATTTGAGGGATGTTCGCGTCATCTGTGACGTCATCGGTGACGTCATCGGTACGAGTAGTAGCGAAAGTGGCCATTTTCGGGCGGTACATGAAGGTATTTGGGTCGAGATGGGCTATTCACGGTTCGAATGCGTCCTGGAAGGTGTCATCTTTTACAGTTCTCGAGATTGTACATTCCGATTTGAGGATGTCCGCGTCATCTCTGTGACGTCATCGGTAGGCGTCGGTGGTACAGTAATGGCGAAAGTGGACATTTTCGGGCAGTACATGAAGGTATTTTGGGATGAGATGAATATTCACGGTTCAGGCCGTCCTCGAAGGTGTCATCTTGCCAAATTCTCGAAGTGTACATTCCGATTTGAGGATGTTCGCTCGTCTGTGACGTCATCGGTGACGTCAATCGGTACGAGAAGTAGTAGCGAAAGTGGACGCTCGGGCAGTACATGAAGGTATTTGGGGTCGAGATGGGCTATTCACGGTTCGAATGCGTCCTGGAAGGTGTCATCTTGTAGTTCTCGGGGTGTACATTCCGATTTGGGGGATGTTCGCGTCATCTGTGACGTCATCGGTGACGTCATCGGTACGAGAAGTAGCGAAAGTGGACATTTTCGGGCAGAACATGAAGGTATTTGGGATCGAAGAGATGGGCTATATTCACGGTTCGAATGCGTCCTGAAGGTGTCATCTTGTAGTTCTCGGTGTACATTCCGATTTGAGGATGTTCGCGTCATCTGTGACGTCATCGGTGACGTCATCGGTGATAGTAGCGAAAGGACATTTTCGGGCAGTACATGAAGGTATTTGGGGTCGAGATGGGCTATTCACGGTTCGAATGCGTCATGGAAGGTGTCATCTTGTAGTTCTCAGGGTGTACATTCCGATTTGAGGGATGTCCGCGTCATCTGTGACGTCATTGATGACGTCATCGGTACGAGTAGTAGCGAAAGTGGACATTTTGTGGGTGCGTGAGGAGGGTGAGTTTGGTGTAGAGATGCACCATCCTTAGTCCGAATGCGTCGTGTGAGGTGTCATTTTGTAGCTCTCGGGGTGTACATTCCGAATTGAGGCATGTCCGAAGCATCTGTGACGTCATCGATGACGTCATCAGTAGGAATATTAGCGAAAGTGAGCCTTTTGGGGCAGTGCAGGAAGGTATTTGGTGTAGAGATGGACCATCCGCGTCGTGTGGGGTATCATGTTGTAGCTCTCGGAGTATATACCTGATTTGGGGATATTTATAGCGCTCTGTGACGTCATTGGTGACGTCATTAGTACAAGTTGTAGCGAAAGTGGGCATTTTTAGCAGTGAAGGATGTTATTTGGTGTAGAGATGGACCATCCGCGGTCCAAATGGACCGTGTGAGGTGTCATCTTGTAGCAACGCCCACCAACACCATTCTTAATGCTTCAACGCCCTGAGTGAAATAGCTCAAGCTCTGATATTCCATGGAATTGTCACTAATTACTTCGAAATGCGGTGATGCCCGTCAACGCCCGTCATTTACACATAACACTCTAACATAACATATGATATAGACCGGAGAGAGAGAGAAAACAACAACAACAAGGATGACACATGAGGGAACAACAACAACAAAGTTTTTTTTCATATAGTTTATTTTCCCCTCCATCATAACATACCCACGCTGGGGGAGCCGCGTTGGGTATGTTTACAATTCAAGAAAGACTCTTGTCCAATCAGAGACCGCCATTTGCATCTGTCCTATTCGTTCCTGTCCGTTAGATGTATTCTTGGCCAATCAGAAGTCGCCATTTCAGAGAGTTCCTTCTTCGGTCATGTTCATTCTGAACCGTTTATTCTAATCATCGTCGGCCAGGCCTGGATACCGTTGAGGCAACATATCCTCAGATAGTTGTTTGCGCATTCTGAGTATCTATCAGTGCATGGGTGATACTTTCATCCGATGGAGGTGGTGGTCAGTTTAACCACGAAGAACGCAACATTGGTCATTATCTCCACTATCCACTTGGTTTTACAATTCAAGAAGACTTGTCCAATCAGAGGCCACCATTTGCATCTGTCATATTCGTTCCTGTCCGTTAGATGTATTCTTGTCCAATCAGAAGTCTTCATTTCAGAAAGTTCCATCTTCGGCCATGTTCGCTTTGAACCGTTTATTCTAATCATCATCGGGCAGCCCACGATACCGTTGAGGCAACATATCCTCAGATAGTTGCTTGTGCATTCTGAGTATCTATCAGTGCCTGGGTGAATACATTCACCCGATGGGTTAGTCGGTCAGCTTGGTCACGAAGAACGTAACATTGGTCACACTGTCCACTGTCCACTTGGTGTTGGGGCGTTGCAACCGGGCCCATTCCAAAGGATCCACGGTGTTCAGTTTCTCCAGCATCGCCTCTAGCGACACTCGGTTAATGATAGTAAACGGTTGGTCAAATACCTGGATGTTACTGCTCGGGTAAAAGTATCGGACTTGGACTGTCTCTTTATGCTGCAGCACATAACCAAACGCCAGATTCAATTTGAAGGCCGTTGTTTGATCTTTGAAGATGGCTTCTACGTAGCTACGTAGACGGGCGAGGTCGGTCAGTCGGAAATTGTAGATATCTTGAATAGGGCGATGACAGTAGAAACAGTGCCGGATCATGGGCCAATGGCGCCGATAGATGTCACTCACTGGATGGTCTTCGTGTAACAGATCGCTAGGAACATTTATGGGTTCGTCCACAAAGTGT
>JAVTVY010004481.1:0-42001 GCA_036873755.1 Hanleya hanleyi
AGTCATCTTAGATTTTCAGCATTTAGATCTTGTCTGGACAATAACGCTAGAACGATTCAACCAATCTACTTCAAACTTGGGGAGCATGGACATTGGTGAGAGGACAGTTGGCATTTTTTTTTTATGGATGTGCATAATCCAATATGGGTGCCATCCGCTGTATTAGATTATGTTAAGCTCATCAGCGATATCTCCATTTTCAAATCATACTCTTCATCAATGATATGAGATATCATCGACCAAAAAATATCGACCATAGAGGTACATGGCCCCCGCAGCTGCAGCGCCAGTTATGGTGGATGTAATCCACCATAACTGGCGCTGCTAACGGGGGACATGGACCTCTATGGTCGATTTTTAAAGTTTGAATCCAGGAATTATAAAAAAAATATTGATTGAAGATTGTTGTATCAATGATGAAATTCCATCAGCTATTTCACTTTATTGATAAAATTTAACGACATGCTCACTGTCATTATGACAAGAACTGAGCCGTCTTCAACAGGGCAGCAAACAGGCAGCGATCAACTTCAACTTGGCCACCCATCATATTGGAAAAAATGTATCCATGCTGAAGTCAAAGATCAACGTCATAGCATTCCAAAACTGAACCTTGTAGCTTTTTCTGAATCAATTGTCTTGGATTCTGATTTACTGAATTCTTGAGATTTCACAGGTGTTTTGTCCGTGTGAGTTACTCCAAAGAAGCTTATTATTGTTATTTACTGATTGTTCAGACAGTTTCCAGTGTATTCACTTCCAAATTGTTAGTTACTATGAATGTTATTTCCCCAGGCCGCCGTTGCGTCAATTCCTGATGGATGGTGATTTCTTCGTGGGTGCTGCACTAGCCACCTCACTGACCAAGCTAGCCCTGAGATATCTCTCCTTGACTAAAGACCCCAGGAAACAGAATGTGAGCATTACAGGCAAACCTCCTGATTTTGGGAAATAAATTATAACAAATTTTGATCAGAAGATGGTTTATCAGAATTTCCAGTATAATTATGAAGAGGCCACAAGTAAGGCCACAAAAAGTTAATTAATTGGTTCTCTGATTAGGCTTGAAGATCTGCCACATGAAATTTTTTTGTTTTCTTGGTCAATTGCACAGAAAAAAAGGAAAAGACTCAATTCTTTAGACGGATTGCGAAGCAATGTGAGTAGTATGGATTGATAAATTCTTGCTGGCTGGACCCCATATGCTGATATTTTCAAATAGCATACCTGATGCTGCACCCATCCGCTACACCCTGGGGGTATATCCCCCTTCCTTGGAACTCAAGCCCCCACCCTGTGTCTCCGAAGCCTCGCCTGACTCCATATGGTGATATTTTCAGATAACGTTCCTATGCTGTATTGACTGCATCCATCCTCTACACCCTGAGGGTATATCCCTCCACTCCCATTGCAAAGCCATAGCATATTCAAGATCAAATTACAGATCGCTTCAGTTCTTAAAAAAAACAAAAAACTGCCTCCCTCACCACTTTTTGAACAGTGATTGCCTGAGAACCAATTAATTAACTTATTTACTAATGCTTGTCACAGAGCAAATATACATTATGAAATGATTTGGTCATGCCGAATTCATTCTCTCTCAGAAATGATTTCAAGTTTTGTCATATTAGTGAATCATTGAACTGATTGATTACTTGGCAGGCATTCATGGCAGAGTCTATGTTGATCATGGCAACTATCATTCACCTGGGTAAATCAGGCCTGGCAACCAAGGTGAGTTATACTCAATTACAGAATTGATCATCTTTGGTACACCAAATCAATTTTGGTATAATGACCCGCCCAAAGTCTTCAAAATCCGAGTTGTAAATTCCTTCTACGAACCAATCACAGTGTCTGTAGTCAGGATGACGGCATACCCGAGCAGATACGTCGTTTCTTGTATGGCGGTAGGGGTGGGCAGTCAATAACCCACTACGATGATGCATTTCGAAATTCAAATGGAATTGAGGTCAATGATGTCTCCTGTCTATATAATTACATTCTTTGTTTGAAGAGATCCGGTGGGTGAGTTAATATAGCAAGGCTAATTTGAAGTGTGGACGTAGAATTGGGACTTGTTGTGTGAGATAGAATATCGCGTTATCACTTTGGTAGGAGTGCTACACATTCAAAAATACAATGGCTGTCACGTACCACATGGTCTTTGGATTTCAGCCAATCACAGATGATGATGTAGATCGTATTGCAGTCTGTCTGAGGGTGTTGGCGGAGCGTCACCCGTTGATGGATGAGGTGTTCAACCAGGGATGTCGTCAGTCGCTGTCACTCATGCTGCAGGCTAAGATAGAGGAGGAGAAGGCACAACTAAAGGTAGAACACAAGAACTTTTTATATTACCACTTTAATAAGTACAAACTGTTTAATACTCATGTTATACTTCATCCTATATTGGTGTGCCAGATGAGCTCATGCGATGTTAAATCTTAATTCTCTCGCTCGCTCTTTCTCTCTGAAGCTGACCAATCAGGAAGCGAGATAAAAGCTGGAAGTATGAAGCACTCAAATAATGTTGATAATTTGCTCTTGATAATTTGCTAAACCACATGTTTGAACTAATGTTATAATTTACATGTAAATCATACAGAAAATAGAATCCGATATTAACTAGATGTGGAAAAGAAAGTTAAATCCCATGGATGTTTTTCCTTAACTAGAGTGGATATTTTACCAGTGGTTTGTACTGATCCTCAAGACCCACACATGTTGTACTTGCGTTTGAAAAGTAGATTATACAGATGTATTAGATCACCAGAAGATAGCCTTGGATGGTTAAAATATTGATCAATATACACACATGTACGATAATGTCAGTGACAATCTTTGATGGTTCATTGTAGGCTGCAGAGAAGAAAGCTATCAAGATCCAGGCTGATGATCCCATTTCCTTTGCTCAGCTTGTCTCAAAGAATGAACTCGGCAATTCAGAGGTAAACTGACTGGTACTCGCCCATAGTCATCTGTCTGTATAATATATTTATTTCACACTTTGTATGTAAACAATCATATACTGTAGGGAAAGAATATAGAAATGTAAGACAACTCTTGCAATTATGAAAACAGTGATAAATGACCTGATTGATGGAGTTTGATATTCTGGTGTTTTGTTTCGTATCTACAGAATATGTTTGAGCTGACCCTGTCACAAGCTTTAGGAATGACTGTGAAAAAGGGAAAAGATCCGATGGGGTCCTCCAAACTCAACAAGGTAAGTCTTCATGTCTGATCTTACATGGGTACTGCATATTATATGTAAACATTGGTACTGGGAGGGGGTAAACTTAACTAGTGACCAGAGACATTCTTTTCAATTTCATATAATGAGGTGAATGAAGAAAAGAAATATCAAATTGAAATTGATTGTCTTATGTTACAGGTGACCCAGTTGACTGGGTTCTCTGACCCTGTGTATGCTGAGGCGTATGTCAATGTGAACCAGTATGACATAGTCCTGGATGTCCTCATAGTGAACCAGACATCAGACACCCTACAGAACCTTACCCTGGAATTGGCTACACTAGGTAAACACTGCACATAACTGACTGGGTCAAAGACAAGTCCATTGTTCATGTAGAATTCTATTGTTCAGGCCTTTATATTACAGTAAAGCTTCCTGTCTAAGACTTATTGTTGTACCCAGACAGACCATTGTTCTCCATTGTCTCACTACACGGTCATGAACGATGGACCGTTACTAATCTTTCTGCGTTGAATTCCATCCACAAGTTTCCCAATACAGACCTTGGAACATTTGCGTACACTGCGCCATCCATGAGATGGCTTGCGAATTGTGTGTCGCCATTATTGTGGAGTGATATTCGATACTTTACCGTATACTGTTAATCTTCATCCAACGGAGAACCGACTTGAGAAATCTGATAAATTACAGGCTTTTCATACTACTTCTGAAACATATATTGTCTGGGCTTACAAGAGATACAGATATACAGGTGTTGTAGATCTGTAATTTTGAACAAGTAGGTCAGCACATGGCTCGAAATTAGCGAGTTTAGCTGATTGGCTGACAACATCACATTGTGTTGATTTCAGGGAACTCCATTGTCTAGTTGCCGAAAGTAGGCTGGAAATGGATACACACAATTCCAGGGTCAGTCTTACCGCATATAGATGACCCAGATGGTTACAGGTTGACCTTGGAATAGATTCTGCTTTATATGACATCCTGTCACAAATTTTTCTGGTATTTGTGTTCCAAGATTTCGTCCTTTTCAGACTTAGTTTGATAATTCGGCTAGAAACACTCATTTGCTGACTTAAGTTTTTCTGATATTCACTGTACAACTGCTCTTCCCCCAAGAGGCTAACATCTCTGTTCTTGCAAGCTTGACCCGACTTTCACCTGAACTGTGATTACAGGAGACCTGAAACTGGTGGAGAAACCCCAACCCGTCACCATGGGACCACATGACTTCACCAACATCAAGGCCAATGTGAAGGTCGCCTCTACTGAGAACGGGATAATCTTCGGCAATATAGGTAAGGTTGAGCGATTGAGATCTCTTCTGCTTGGGAATTGGATATTTTGTCAGATGCGAAATATGCACATTCTAGTGTTCCTTACTTTAACTGTGATACTGTTATCGATACTGCACACCAATACTTGCTAATGTTTCAGATGATCTATCCCGAGACAAGACCTTAGGGGTATGGGGGGAAGGGGCTATGCAAAATGTACGGGTCGCCAGGGTAGCCTGTTGTAATAATCTAAACTTTGATTTTTACATAATTAATTCTCATTTTAATGCTGAAGTTGTGGGAACGAACTAATGACTGCACTGTAGGCAAGTCGCACTACAGCAGCATATAGTTTCATATTGGGGACCATAACAGTGTTATAATGAGAGACCAGTGTACTGGTTATCTAGATTACACTCCGATTTATCCTTGCTATCTTCAGTGTACGATGTATCTGGAGCAGCCAGTGATAGAAACTGTGTTGTACTTAACGACATCCACATTGACATCATGGACTACATTGTGCCGGCTAGCTGTACAGACACAGAGTTCCGACAAATGTGGGCCGAGTTTGAATGGGAGAACAAAGTGGCTGTCAACACGAACATCAGTGATCTCCATGACTACCTACAACACCTCCTCTCCTGTACTAACATGAAGTGTCTCACGCCAGAAAAGGTATTCTTCATAACATCATCTTCCCAGATTAGTTCTTAACCCTCTCTGTACCTTGTCAGTGTAAGAGTACTGATGGAAAAAAAAGTTCAACGATCTACTGTCATTGGCATATGAGATTGGAGATTTTCCAGAAATATGGTGTCATCATATCACCTATTGTTAGAAACCTTTGAGTATCACCTTTGAAACTGCATGGATGATTACAAGTTTGTCTCCAAGTAATTTATGTTCACGACAGTGTTGTTACCCATTTGGAACTGTCAGAAGAACCAGTACAGACGGGGTTAATGGAAATCCGTTACCACGTGGTGATGAAGTAGTGATATACATGGATACACTGTATTATACCATTCATGAGTCACTCGCATGTTTTACATCAGTTTTGAGGAGTAAAGTGTAATATTTTTGAAATGCAAATTTGGACAGATGTTGGAATAACTATTTACCAAGCTAGGTCTGTGATTCGATTCGTCTGTACCAGACGAGGCAATAATAAGAGCTTATAGATCAGTTTACCTGTTATTTACACAACTCCTGTCAAACCTATGTTGCAGGCATTGAAAGGGGATTGTGGATTCATGGCAGCCAACATGTATGCTCGGTCCATCTTTGGTGAGGATGTTCTGGCCAACCTGAGTGTAGAGAACACCACACATCTGGGCGTGGACGGTCCGGTACAGGGACACATCAGAATTCGGGCCAAGAGTCAGGTATGCATGATCCACGATAATTTACTGTGGCACCTTTCCTGCAATCCTTCAGCCAAGTTAATTTTTGATTGAAGCATTCTATACTGTACCTTGATCAGACATTTATAACAAACATTCCAAATGGAACATTTTGTTTTGGGGACGAAGTTTAATCGATGGTTCTAATTAATTTAATCACCCCCTAAAATCATTGAAATAACGAAGAAATACTGAATTATATGCATGATTTTGAACCATTTCTGTTCTAATATATTTGATCACCCCAGATTTTATGGTGGGAAATTTCACTTACTGTGATTGAATTATTAGAGGGATTACCGTAATTTTAACTTGAGCAAGTCAATCAGTGGTGTTAATTACTGAACAAGATTAATCTAATCGAGCTTTAGAGAAACACAGTGCATCATAGGATAGCTTCCAGTTTTAAAGCATTTCAGTGGTCGATTCAAATTTTCAAATAGAAATGCAGGATTTTCATTGGCCTGTGGAGAAATGAGAAGAAAATCCAGCCAATCGCAGAGTTTGTGTAAGGTTTATTCTGTGTCCACTCGAGAATAGTTGGAATAGGTAATTTTGTTTTGTCAATGTTCTGCTATTCTTTGTTGGAAAGTTTTAAAGCAAGTGGTCTTTGTTTTTCCAGGGGATGGCTCTCAGTATGGGTGACAAAATCAACCTCTCACAGAAGAAAATGAAACCAGGCCAGTGAAAAGATGGCAGATCAGTCTCCATTATCATCAGATAATGCAGAAGTGTTCGGTTGACCTCTCCAAGGCGTGATTTATTGTGAACAATTTTTTGCTGCACACACAGGGGTCGAAATATTCCAAATAATTTACCTGTCATACGAGACAGGTGACCAAAATGTTTACCTGTCACCTTTGAGAATTACCTGAACAGGCAATCGTTGAAATTGTCACATACATGTAACTCGAGATTAATGACAAAGTTAGATGTTGCAAGACACTAATAAATTGACGACACCTTGTTTACTTGCACTTATTAGCAGGTGTTTTGAATGAATTTTGTTGAAGATATATTTTGAACACCAAAACAAAATTATTGGCTACCTGTCAATAGAGACAGGTACTTTATTTCTCTACCTGTCTCTTTCCAAAACTGTCAGAGACAGGTAGACCGGTGTAAATTTCGACCCCTGACACATGAATACAGTGTTAAATGTGTAACAAGATGTTCCAGAACTATGATGACGACTTAGTGTTAATTTTCCCTATCCAAGCACCAATTACGTGGAGTAATTCAGCTTAGAACATTCATTAACTGCAAGATGAACTTGCACAAATATTGTAAAAGCTATCACTGTTATAAAATAAAAGTAGTCAAAAAATTATAATGTTCCTTCTTCATTGTCTCAAACCCAACCCGAATGCATGGAGAACATTTGACAGATGCTGAAGGTATTGCCTTTTCAGTGTGCAGTGAGCACAATTTCCAGCAATTTCCCCTTGTCCTGCATCATTGCAGGGCATTCCACAATTATTCCTACGAAGTAGATTCTCATTTGCAAATTGTCCGGTAATGAGTGAGTGAGTCAGTCGGTCCATCCGAATCCTTTCGTCGGCAAAATAAGGAGAACCATTGACATTAGAACCTTGATTTTTGGCATGAATGTGCATTAGGGGACTGCTACCAGCAAGTTCTGAGCTTATCGAATTCTGATGAAAACTTGATTTATAATTATTTTTTATTATTTATTGATGGCTCAGCGAGTGCGCTGTCATGCCCATTGGAAACCCTTGGCTTTTGAAGGTTCCCCAATACCAGGAAGCCTGGTCCATTCTAGATTCAGACCATCTGAGAATGGTTATCGTTGGATGGAATCCCCCATAGATTCTGGGATCTTACATGATGCTACACTTATTGTCCTCCGCCACGAAGTGGTGGGAGGACTTGGAATGCTAGCCGTCCGTCCGTCCGTCCTTCCATCCATCCGTCCCTCCGTCCGTCCTTCCGTCCGTCCTTCCCACATCTTGTGAACGCGATATCTTGAGAACAATTTGACCAATCGACTTCAAACTTGAGAAGGTGCTTCACATCAGTTAGACGGCCATTGGTATTGATTTTCACTGAGGTACGTAATCCAAGATGGCCGCCATCGGCCATATTGGATTCTGTCCGTCCCACATCTTGTGAACGCGATATCTCAAGAACAATTCGACCAATCGACTTCAAACTTGAGAAGGTGCTTCACATCAGTTAGACGGCCATTGGTATTGATTTTCACTGGAGTACGTAATCCAAGATGGCCGCCATCGACCATATTGGATTCTGTTTGTCCCACATCTTGTGAACGCGATATCTCAAGAACAATTCCACCAATCAACTTCAAGCTTGGGAAGGTTCTTCACATCAGTCAGACGGCCATTGGTATTGATTTTCACTGAGGTACGTAATCCAAGATGGCTGCCATTGACCATATTGGTTTCCATCCGTCCCAGATCTTGTGAACGCGATATCTCGAGAACAATTCAACCAATCGACTTCAAACTTGGGAAGGTTCTTCACATCAGTTAGACGGCCATTAGTATTGATTTTCACTGAGGTACGTAATCCAAGATGGCTGCCATTGACCATATTGGATTCTGTCCATCCCACATCTTGTGAACGCGATATCTCGACAACAGTTTGACCAATCCACTTCAAACTTGAGAATGTGCTTCACATCAGTTAGACAGCGATTGGTATTGATTTTCATTGAGGTAGTATGTAATCCAAGATGGCTGCCATTGACCATCTTGGATTTCACTCACCCATATTGTACCCATCTGTGTTGTGAACGCGATATCTTGATCTATTCCACTCATCGATTTATAAACCTCACCATCCACAAATCCATATACAACTACAGACTTACATTCCAGTGTTACACTACCCATTACTGCTTCTCAAACCTCCTCAAATTGTCTCAACAATTCCAGATGAACGTCTCTTTCCACATACACATATCAACTTTCCAAGTTATATTTAAGGAGATATTGGAAGCGTATATGCTGTATGCTCTCAAACAGGCTACTTGGCGGAGGACCTGCTAGCTACTCAGCTTGTTCAACCTTTGCACTACCCTCGGGAGGATTTCCCCACCCCTGGGGCAGACCTACTTAGGTGACCTATAAACCTCGAAATTGGCAAAAACATGTCTTAGGTTAAGTACAAACTTATATCATATCAAACCCTACTTCATAGGTCCTGTGACGTTAGTCACACTGCTCATGTGTCGTAGAAAAAGTGGAGGAATTAAACGCTCAAATCTGAAAATCATCTTCATATTTCTGTCTTTATTGTCCCCCGCTACTTAGTAGGGGGGGGGGGGAACTTAGAAACACCGGTGTCCGTAATTCCGTTATTCCGTAATTCCGTAGTTCCGTAAGATTTTCTTGTCCGGACAATAACTCGTGAACGATTTAACCGATCAACTTCAAACTTGGGGTGTGCCTTGACATTGGCGAGAGGACGATTGGGATTGTTTTTCAGCAATGTGCGTAATCCAATATGGCCGCCGTCAGCCATTTTGGATTATAAGCAGTTGGATCTTAGATTTTCTTGTCCGGACAATAACTCGTGAACGATTTAACCGATCAACTTCAAACTTGGAGTGTGCCTTGACATTGGTGAGAGGACGGTTGGGATTGTTTTTCAGCAATGTGCGTAATCAAATATGGCCGCCGTCAGCCATATTGGATTATAAGCAGTTGGATCTTAGATTTTCTTGTCCGGACAATAACTCGTGAACGATTTAACCGATCAACTTCAAACTTGGGGTGTGCCTTGACATTGGTGAGAGGACGGTTGGGATTGTTTTTCAGCAATGTGCGTAATCTAATATGGCCGCCGTCAGCCATATTGGATTATAAGCAGTTGGATCTTGTTTGGACAATAACTCGAGAATGATTCAACCGATCTACTTCATATGCCTTGACATTGTTGAGTGGAGGATTAGGATTGTTTTTCAAGGACGTGCTTAATCCAATATGGCCACCATCAGCCATATTGGATTTTAAGCAGTTTGATCTTGTCCGGACAATAACTGGAGTACGATTCAACTGATCTACTTCAAACTTGGGGTGTGCCTTGACATCGGTAAGAGAACAGTTGGGATTGTTTTCCAGCAATGTGCATAATCCAATATGGCCGCCGTCAGCCATATTGGATTATAAGCAGTTGGATCTTAGATTTTCTTGTCCGGACAATAACTCATGAACGATTTAACCGATCAACTTCAAACTTGGGGTGTGCCTTGACATTGGTGAGAGGACGGTTGGGATTGTTTTTCAGCAATGTGCTTGATCTAATATGGCCGCCGTCAGCCATATTGGATTATAAGCAGTTGGATCTTGTCCGGACAATAACTCGAGAACGATTCAACCGATCTAGTTCATACCTGGGGAGTGCCTTGACATTGCTGAGAGGAGGATTAGGATTGTTTTTCAAGGACGTGCTCAATCCAATATGGCCACCATCAGCCATACTGGATTTCATTGGATTTTAAGCAGTTTGATCTTGTCCGGACAATAACTGGAGTACGATTCAACTGATCTACTTCAAACTTGGGGAGTGCCTTGACATTGGTGAAAGGATAGTTGGGATTGTTTTTCAGCAATGTGCATAATCCAATATGGCCGCCGTCAGCCATATTGGATTATAAGCAGTTGGATCTTAGATTTTCTTGTCCGGACAATAACTCGTGAACGATTTAACCGATCAACTTCAAACTTGGGGTGTGCCTTGACATTGGTGAGAGGACGGTTGGGATTGTTTTTCAGCAATGTGCGTGATCTAATATGGCCGCCGTCAGCCATATTGGATTATAAGCAGTTGGATCTTGTCCGGACAATAACTCGAGAATGATTCAACCGATCTAGTTCATACCTGGGGAGTGCCTTGACATTGCTGAGAGGAGGATTAGGATTGTTTTTCAAGGACGTGCTTAATCCAATATGGCCACCATCAGCCATACTGGATTTCATTGGATTTTAAGCAGTTTGATCTTGTCCGGACAATAGCTGGAGTACGATTCAACTGATCTACTTCAAACTTGGGGAGTCCCTTGACCTTGGTGAGATCCCGGTTAGGATTGTGTTTCATGAACGAGCATAATCCAATTTGGCTGCCATCTACCAGCAATATTGGATTATGTTGCATTTTAAGCAGTCGCATCTTGTCTGGACAACAACTCTAGAATAATTCAACTGATCGAATTCAAACTTGCAGTTTGGCTTGACATCGATGAGAGGACAGTTGTCATTGCTTTTCAGTTACCTGTGTAATCCAAGATGGCCACCATCAGTCATCTTAGATTTTCAGCATTTAGATCTTGTCTGGACAATAAGTCTAGAACGATTCAACCAATCTACTTCAAACTTGGGGAGTGCATGGACATTGGTGAGAGGACAGTTGGTATTATGTTTTATGGATGTGCATTATCCAATATGGGTGCCATCTGCTGTATTAGATCATGTTTGGCTCATCAGCGATATGTCCATTTTCAAATCATACTCTTCATCAATGATATGAGATATCATCGACCAAAAAAAATCGACCATAGAGGTCCATGGCCCCCGCAGCAGCAGCGCCAGTTATGGTGGAAGTAATCCACCATAACTGGTGCTGCTAGCGGGGGACATGGACCTCTATGGTGGATTTTTGGTTCAGAATTCTGTACAGTGGGCAGTTCTACAATATTATAACAAAGAATTCTGGTCATTCTTTTGATTAATGGATTTTCATAGATGTGGTTGTCTCTGTCGAAATGTTTTGTGAAAATGGCCTTTCATCTGCACATGTGAAACTCGGATGCACTTCAAAGGATTGCAGTCAAATATATGTTGCTTATATTTTTCTCAAATAGTTAAGAGAAATACAGCTCATGACAGCATGATCACCTTCATCAACAGCTATGTTCATACAAACAAATCAGACTTTGGCTTTTCATGAAAATTACTGCAGATTCTACCAAATAAACCTTGGCACTAATGATGTCACTGGACTGCATTGTGGGTTTGAGTATAAATCTGTCATCTTTGAAATTCACTGATGAAAATAAAAATGTGACCTGTCAATTCTAGACTTGCACTATAATTGAAGTTAATCTTCAGTAAATTAGATCTGCCCAGATAACAGTGGCAGGTGCATCGACATGTGACTGTCCACATGATTTGCAGTTAGTTCTCCTGGTCTCTTTCCTATCTCTTCAGCATAGGAAATATTTTAATCGATGATAACTGGACCGTTTTCAACCGGAAGGTGCCGGAGTTATAATGTATTAAAGCATGATGGTCCTTTCTTGGAATAGTAGCATAATTTCATTCATTATTACACCAGCTATCAATTTTTTAAAATCGCCTCATGCTGAAGAGTTCGGAAACAGAAATAGACCAAAGAACGAACCGAAAATCCGGCAGGCAGCCACGTGTCTATGCATCTGCCACTGCTATCCAGGCAGATAGTGCAAAGTCAAGGATTGATGTGTTTCAGGACTGGATGAAGAAAAGGCAAAAATAAGATTTGCTTTGATTTCACATGGTTTCAGGACCATGCAGCATGTAACTGGACATGCCAAATTAAAGCTCCATCATCTTCCTTATTTGCCTCGCTATATAGCTGAACAAGACGTTAAACCTTAATTTTCTCTCTCTCTCCCTTCTTTGGCCTTGTAGGCCCATTGATCCTGCATTAACTAATTTCATGTACCGGTATTGGATGCCATGACTGATTTCATAGTAACAGTGTTCTCTCATCAGTTGACCTGCTTCAGGGTTACAGTAAGGTAGGATCGAACACCTCATGCATTTAGTACTTAAATATTTAAGATTACATCATTACAGACCCTAATCGAATCATGCTTTACTGAATGAATAGTGCAGCCTACTTTTCTCAAATTGTCTCCATCACAGCTGATATAAAATAAATTTCTTTTGTCCCTGCAACGCTGCCGGGGATTCTAAAATGGGTCTCGCTTCTTCGAGTCCGTGGATGTCAGTTCAAATTCTTCGCAAATGCTTTGTCGGATTCCTCCGAAATTTGGCATATGCATTCCTTGTGACAAGACTTCAATTGGTATTGTGTTTCAGCACGATCTGCCTGAAGGTGGTGACATTGGGTTCTGTGGATATTCATTTGAATTCTCAGAAGCAATAACTTTGGAGCACGTCGTCTGGTTTCTCCAAAATTCGGTATGTACGCATTCCTTCTGACAAGATGTTGATTGGTATTGCATTTCAGCAAGATATGCCTGTATGTGATGCCACTTGGGTTTTTTCCGTTCTTCCGTGGTGCAAGTGGTAACTTTGAATCGCTTTGTCGGATTACTCCAAAATAGGTAATAACTTGAGAAATGCTCATCAGATTTTTCTCAAATTTGGTGTGCATATACCTTGCCGTGTGATGTCGCTTGTACGTACGGGTGGTGGCAACTTTTAAATTTGGTTTCCGGGCAATAGCTTGAGGACACCTTCAGATTCTCATCAAAATTGTTTTGCAGATAATATGCCAGGAGATGTCGCTTGGGATTGCATCTCGGTTGCATAATTTCTGTGCTTCACTGCTTGGAAACTACTACAGCAGCTATCAACATTCAGTCAGCAATTCCAAGTTGATCTCAAAACTTGGGAAGGCGGAAAGAACCTTCCACTTCCATGAAGTAGCAGTTGCCTCCCGTCATGTATATCCTCTTGAGACCAACAATGCTCAAAAATATCGCTGCCATTTTGGCGGAGGATGTAGCATCCTCTGGCTGCTTGTATGGTTTGGGGCTCAATTTGTTACAGCCCTAATGTTAAATTACAGCGGCTCAGATTCTGGTGATCAGTGACGCATTCAACAGCTCCTTAACGTATGTGTGTCAGTTAAATGGCTGCTTTGAATATCAACAATCCAACTGACAACCTATTGCCTGGTCCCCATTAATACAGGCTGCATTTGGTCTTCTCTGTAGGACATTGTTTTGCGATGTTGACCTGTGCGAACACTGGATATTCAGTTAACAAACATGCTGATGTTTGCCAAAATTTTCTATGACCATTTGATATTTTAAAACTTTTATAAGCTGTCACAGTAACTCGGTTGAAGAATTAAAAATTCCACAATATGTAATAATTCTTGGATCATCGATTGGACTGGAATTAAAAGCAATTGATTCAACTCCAGAAAATTAGACTGTCCATAGTCCCATTTGAATGCTGGACACCAGCATTTTCCTCCTGCCTCGAGCTGGTTTTAGACATCTCTGTACGGAAACTGACGGAGACTGAACTCGGAAGGTACAAGCCCTTTAACAAGTTCTACAGTGGACTGGGAGAACTACCACACCTGTGCCCTAAGGATGTATCGCACAAATCTTGTGATGCAGGTTTTATAGAAGAAAAGTTAAACAACTGATTACATGTAGAAGTATGATGTTTATTTGACCTGAACAGTGATTGACAATTCTACAATAGCTTAATCTAGACTCTGGTAATCTTTACAATATACTGACCACTTCATTTACACTACAACATTTCATCAATTTACAAAAATATAACCTGTTAAAATACCTATATTACATACATCCAGCTGAGCGACCTGCTTAAAACAAGTCATTTGCCAGAATCTGTGTGTTTGACCTTGTATTTTCTGTTTTAGCAGCTAAACACCTAACTAAATAACGAGCTCAATCAGTTGCATAATCCGTGAATGATATAATTTGTAGATGTTGATAGCTAGTGACAGTGGTCTCTTCAACCAATCAAACCGGGTTAATGGTTTTTGTATCGTTCAGAAAATAAAGCAAATTCCACAACACGAGTAGCACCCAATCATACAACAACCTTGTTGATAAATCAGTATCATACCTATGTTCATGAAAATAGTTCTAATATCTGATATGGTACCATGTTTTATTTCCTACTTTCTTGAAGCAAACACTCGGGTCTACTGTGACCAAATTAGATATTAGAGCAAAGTTGCCAAGTGTTCATTAAATGTTCGATGCAAGCTGGACAGTGCTTTCTGTGTGGAAAATAAAGACTTGAACACATTATCCCTGGAGGTAACTACAGTAATGCCTGGGACAGATGCAGGTGCTGAATTATGAATTGGACCAGTCTGCTACACATCAAGAGCAGACGAACAACCACCCCAACATTCAGAACACCGATCAAGCTGTGTCACATCTGTTCTTTTGATCTATTCTCGGAGAATGGACATACAGAACTAACCAAATAGTGTGTCGACATTCAACAACAGCATAGGCTACCCACATTTCTGAGTTGTGACTGCATGTACGGAGAACTTCCAACGCACAGCATCTGTATTTGTACTGGGAAGGATAAAGACTTACAAACAAAATTATTATTATTTTCCCCCCGACTGTAATGTACCACTATAATCTTTATACAGGGGGAAAAGGGTAAAAATGGCAAATACATATTCCTATCTTATCCAAATACTTAAACAAAGTGGGAATGATACTCTGGTGCGTTTAGCCACCCTGGAAGACTTGGAGATGCAGACTTGTGGCGAGGTTACATAGATAAATAGTTTCTGATGTATAGCCATAAGGCTGTCCATATTTCCAGTCTAGGGGAAATGTGTTCACAAAATGTTCAAAACTGGCAGACTGGGATATTACAATCCACTGGAACACTGGTAATCAACAATCTTATTTTCAGGTTTGCCAGGCGTGGCATGCTTGTATGGCATATTGTCATCTCGTCAAAAGAGCTAGTTGAAATATTGCTGTCGATTTAGAGTAAACTGGCAAATGAAAATCAGTTTAGATTGATTATCACTAAAATCGCAACCAGGTTTTGAAAAGTGACTTTCTAAGAACATTAAACGACTGCTACAACAAAATGTGTTCTGTAACAAACATGTAGAATTCTTATTTTGTCTCTATTAATATTAACAGTTTTACAGAATAACTTCATTCTCTATGAAACCTGTGAATTTTAATTGTGTACATTACTGTTCACATATTTAACAGTGGTATATATTATATTTAATATGATTCAATCATTTACAATTGGTACATTAGTTGTAGAAGTATATAAAGCATAATGATATCGTGTAAGACCATAGGTTACAAACAATAAGACAGATGATGTACAGTTTACAAGTGGGGATAAAAATGCATTAGTCCAACAAAAAAAGTCAACAATACCATACGCTTAAACATGCACCACATTGTTTATATTGTTGCAGCACAAGGCGAGAAATATATTAAAATTAAATATTTTTAATTTAAATATTTTGTAATTTATCGAGCAGAGAAACTTCAGTATGGAAGGTGGAAACCGCCGAAAACACAGTTTACAGACCTCCTGTACAGAAGCGCCATAACCGAATGTGAAGTGAACGGTTGAAAATAAATGATCGTTCATAGAAAATTAAGAAAAATATTTGAGGCCAAACAATCATTTCTCACCTTTTCATTTACATGTACCACAATGGCAGTGGATATCTGTCATAATGAATGAATGCTACCTTCGACTGTTCAATATCGGTGCTTGTTTGATCTTTGCCTGTAGTCAGAATATCTGTATTCAGGATTCCACTTCAGTGTTAATATCTATATGCTGGTTTCAGATGCCAAGTGGGTTTCATTTGTAAACTGTATTTGGCAGTTTTTGCCTTCCATAAACATACTCTAGGTAATTACATCAGCATGTAGAACTTCTTTACTGACCAATAAAATTATCATACATCATTCCGACGGCAATGCACAACAATTCCGCACAAAGTAGAGGTTACAACATTTTCAGGTTGAAAAGTTCATAGTTCTAATTTTCATAAAATTTTGTCTGTGTGTAGATGTTAGGGATGAAATTTATTGGAAAATCTTTTCCCTAGATCAAATCCTCCATGATTTACAATAACTAAAATTACCAAAGGGTATGAATACATACATAAATATGAATGTTCCTAACGTGTGTTGGTCATTCAATAATACACGCAGGCATATATCTAATATCTCGATCTGATTAAAACTCAGACTTAATAACCACTTCTCTATCGGACATGTCGCTAATTATGATCTGGGACAGTCTCTTATCTTAAATCTGTCACGCATGTCAAACTTGCGACCAATCACAGTCCAACTTCAATGGGCGAATAATTGCCTATCCGATTATTTCTGTAGTGAACGAGGTGCAGAAAAATCCAACCCAGGCGGCTGACGAAGTTCTTGCTCTCCATGAGCAATCACCAAAGATTATTATTTGCTCGGATAGGCACCTATTCGCCCATTGAAGTTGGACTGTGATTGGTCGCAAGTTTGACATGCGTGACAGATTTAAGATACAGACTGTCCCAGATCTTAATTAGCGACATGTCCGGTTATTAAGTCTGAGTTTTAATCAGATTGTCTAATATCTCTTGTAGAGCTGGGAGCAGTGAAATCACATGAATAATTCTGTGATGGTTATATTTGCTATAGAAAGTCCCCCAAGTATTCGCGAACCGAAGTCAATTTGAAAATGGTCACTTTTTACCAGGTCAAGTGATCTTGTATCCCAAGTAGTAATTGAAAACTGCCAATTCACACAAAAACTGCAGTCCTGATAATTAAAAACACCTGATTTACTGTATAAGCAGATCATATATACCGACAGATTTTCCATATATATATCTATTGTCATTCGAAACATGTGAAAAAAACGTGCTGAAATGTTAGCTTGAATATCATACCCTCTAGCTTTGCGCCAGATTGTCCGTTACCAAAATGTGCATTCACATCATGCCAGATACTCATAGCCCATGTACAGTATTGCCTTGCCAGATGCCCAAACCCCTGAATATGTAGGTATGGAACCTCGGGTTCAACCTATATGAATGTCATAAAATAATCAATGTAAATACTTTATATCTATCAGTAGCATAACTAGAGTATCAACATTCATTTTTCTAGACTAGAATGAATTATTGAAGAGTATTTATTACAACTGATTCTGCATGTACTATCAATATACACACTAAAACATACTAAAAGAATCAAGAATCATAGGAATAGGCCTACTCGTCTCATTCCCTTTCCAACCACCTGTATCAACCTTATTCATTACCCACCTGCCTAGGCTAGGACTAAATTAACCTTGTTCATTGCCCACCTTAGCTAGGACTGTATCAACATGGTTGTTCATTACCCACCCGCCACAGCTTGAACTGTAAGTCTGTATCAACTTTGCCACCTGTGCTAGGACTGAATCAACATTGTTCATTACCCACCTTAGCTAGGACTGTATCAACCGTGTTCATTGGGCACCTTAGCTAGGACTGTATCAACAGGGTTGTTCATTACCCACCCGCCACAGCTTGAACTGTAAGTCTGTATCAACTTTGCCACCTGAGCTAGGACTGTATCAACCCTGTTCATTGCCCACCTTAGCTAGGACTGTATCAACAGGGTTGTTCATTACCCACCAACCACAGCTCGAACTTTAAGTCTGTATCAACTTTGCCACCTGAGCTAGGACTGTATCAACCTTGTTCATTGCGCACCTTAGCTAGGACTGTATCAACATGGTTGTTCATTACCCACCCGCCACATCTTGAATTGCAAGTCTGTACCAACTTTGCTCATTACCCACCTGAGCTAGGACTGTATCAACCTTGCTCATTATCCACCCTCTTGAGCTAGAAGAATATCAATGGTGTTCATTATCCACTCGCCTGAGCTAGGACTGTATCAACCTTATTACAATCAACCCGAGCTAGGACTGTATCAACCTTATTACAATCAACCCGAGCTAGGGCTGTATCAACCTTGTTACATTAACCAACCTGAGCTAGCACTATCAATGTTGTTCATCATTACCCACCCAACTGTGAGCTAGGTCAATCAACCTTGTTAGTAATTCGCCCACCTGAGCTAGGACTGTATCAATGTTGTGCATTACCCACCCGCCTGAGCTAGGACTGCATCAATCTTTTTCACCTGGGTTCTGAACAGGGGGCATGAATGACCTCATCTCATGACCTCATGCTCTATCTGCCTGAACTACTGGTTGAATCCTGCCCCGCCCCGTGTGGCTCCCAGGGATTGACCTGGGGTGTCGTTGCGCACACTCCAGGTCATGGTAAGAATAGACCTCAGCCCCTCAGAGAGCTTGTTGTAAGAGGCGACTAAATGGGCCACCCGTGCGGTTCCAGGAGTAAAAAGGAATAGGAACCAAAAATCGTGATAGGACTGAAATAGTGTTGAAAGCGACGTTAAATCATATTCACTCACTTGAATCCTGCCCAATCCAATGATTCAGGAGGGACTAATTGTTGTTCACATCTGTTTGATACGCTTGTATAGGGAGGGAGAGGAGGAAGGGAAGACACTTCACCATGGTGGTCCCTCATTTCATACAATCACTGATCACATTGAATAGATAATTATACTGATTATTGAAGGTGGGTAGAAGATAAAGCCGACTGCCTTCCGGGCCTCTACTGCCTTCATTCTTCTGGAATAGCCCCGACAGTTTCAAACCAACATCTGCACTTCTGAATGGTGTAGTCAATTCTCATCCATCGAGATGTCTCCAAACACTCACGATTTCCCCCATGTGAGGAGGTGAAGCTACTGGTTACTATAGTTGCAGCTCCATAATGCCTACATGATGGACGACACATGAGTGGAGATAATGCCCCACTACCTATACCTTGTCCTGTAAGTTTGGTCCAGGAGTAGGAAATCACATTCGTCTGGATTCAAGAATCCAGTTGTTTCACATAACTGTACATTCTCATAACAAGAAAACAAACAAATTTTTGATGGAAATGTTGTAGCAGGGGTGCCACATCAGGTGTAACATTTTAGACCAGTACTCTTAGAAGTACAGAAACAATCGTTTATAAGTTTAATTAACACCATTAGTTAGATAACTGGAATACCTGATCAGACCTTTTAATGTTTGGTGGAACCCCTGTGAAATATCAACACATTTCATGGTAGATATAGCTAATATTAACTAACTAATTAATTAATATAATTCATGTCAAATATATATAAACATTGATCAGCAGACATTGTACCTTAGGCTCATTAATAAAAGTTGTTCGCTTATCATCACCATCTCAAACATTTGTTTTATTTTTTTAATTTTCTGCGATGCCTAACTCACACTTTTATTCAAGTTACACGAGCCGACAAGCATGGAAAGTCAATATGGTTTCAAAATACAAAACAGTTCATTGACAATTGTAAATTATACATTTATTAATAAAACATCTATAAATGTATTTAATGGCATATTTTCATATGTAATACCTTGTATCAGGCTAAAATATTTATATCTTCCCATCCCCCTTTCCTGGGGAGCAGTTGACAATAAACAAACAATGATTTTTGATGAGCCTTAAATCAAATGGTAAGATATGGCATGTCTTGTAAGCATTGTTAAACTCTTCAACATTACACTATCCTACAGGGATGGTCTAGGTGTATGTTGTCCTTTTGATAAAATACTGAACAATCAGGAATCTAAATGACACTGAAGGAAAGGGATTTCAAGTTCACATAAATATCTAAACATAAATGATTGAGAAGACAGAGGGAATAGGCAAACAAAATCCTGGCTATTACAGAGGAGTGGTGAGAGGAAGTTGTTGTTGTTGATCGTGGACTCTAGAATGAGGCGGCCGGGTTGAGCTGACAGGGGCGGACAGGCTGGGGGCATGATGAGATGGGTGGAGGATGGGGAGGCGTGATCACACTATAATAATGTACATCTATGACCCTTCTTCTTCTTCACTAGCTTGGGTACAGGTCGTTCTTCAGCTTGGAACTTCCTGGAAATACAAATAGGATATGATCATAACAAGAGCACATAGGCATGATAGAGAATGAACATAAGACTGCACATACATTTCACCAGACTAATAATGTTATCCCAAATATGGGAAGACGTGAAGTAAATTTTGTTACAGATATTCAGATGTCCACCTATTAAGATAATTTTTACCAGTACCATGAGCATTCTTTACAGAGAGAGAGAGAGAGAGAGAGAATAAAGGTTTAACATCGCGTTCAGCAGCATTCTTTAGAATTCCACCTGCCATTATACTCGTCATGGATGCACATTGCATTATGGGATTAAAAGAGGGATAAAAGGTGATCAGGTTTGAGGATTATAGCCTACTACATGTATATTCGTGTACCGGTATGCACGCAAACATCAGGACATGAGAACAGTATAACACACTACCTGACAATCCTGACTAAGTCGTAGAATGCCTGATCAACATTCATGCGTAGTTTGGCACTGGCTTCGATATATGACAGGTTTAAAGAGCGGGCCACTTCAATACCCTCCTCTCGGCTAATCTGAAAACAAAACATATGGTTAATGGTGCCATGAACCAGAAACTGAAATTGGACAATTTTGGTCCATGCAGGGAGCCAGGAAATCACAATAGTACATTATGCTCCACAAAATCTAGGACCAGCATATTATCCCGGTGGTATCAGGACAGTTTGGCATGTGGCATTATCGCATGTGACATATCGGCACAACGTGAAGGGTACAACATTTCGGTACAAGACATTTCGGCACCTTTTTTTTTTCAGGCCAAACTATGCTAAAAATATAGATTTTTACATTCTTTTTTTTATCATTTGTTTAGCATAAAAATAACCGATTTTACATGTTTTAAGGATTAACAAGTTGGAAATTCTTTGATTAATTCTGCGATTAATTGCGCAACATTTCGTCAACTTTTTTCACATATAAATATAGTTGGTTGATTGATGAGGTATTTAGTAGGAATAGAATATTTCCAAAGTATCTAAAAGACGAAATACACATTATGTACATGTACATTTTGCTTTTTGCCTTACATGTATAACAACACGTCTTTGTGAACCAACTGCATTAGCTGAAAAAAGTTGCCAAAATGTCATATTTGCAGTCAAAGAATTTAAAACTTGGTAACCCTTAAAATGGTCTGTTTGTATGTTAAACACACATTAAAAAAATAACAGAATGTGAAAATCTTCAAGTATAATATGGCCTCGTAAAAACAAGGTGGCGAAATGTCGCTCACCTAAATGTCGAATGCCGAAATGTCATGTGCCAAAATGTTGTGGATTCGATCATCAATCCACACTTCGGCTTCACATATGCATGTATTTCCCGGTTATTTCACACCAAAGGATCATATTTCCATATTTTACACTGTTAAACAGTATCTCATGTTTAACATCTGCAACAACTTTTGATCTCTCTCTCTCTTCTGGATTCTGTACTGGGAGAGTGATCACTATCATGACTATATTGCGGACTGTGATTCTCCGTGCCAAGAACATTTTCCAACACATTTCCAATATTCAGAAGAGTGAACAATAACTCTCGAGAGTGATCACTGTCCAATTTTCTCCCATATGTTACATTTGTACATTTCTGTGTTGTGATTATGTCACTTTTCCTATTGGCCAGTTGAGGTCAATAAGTTTTTCTTTTGAACAATCAAAGGATATGTGACAACAATACGGGAATAAATTCCTTGTGTGAGGTGGTAATCAAGGTGATTTTTTTTTTCAATCCAAAACCTGCCAAATCAGATTTTTCTATAAGTTTACATACTGAAATATCAGCCTCGAAAAAACTGAGATGGTCCGTTGTATAAAAATGGAGATATTGATCAAAATGTCTCCTCGACCTGATTTGGTATTTTTGAGGCATTTACAGTGAGGATTTTCTCTTATAGCAAAAATGTGACACCTCAAACCAAAATAATTTTGTCACACAATATATTAGGAAGTTTGTTTATTGGAAAGAACCACGAATGGTTTTGGTTTGAGGGGTCATATATTTGCTACAGGAGAAAACCCTTCATGAAAATGCCCAAAAATACCAAAATAAACCTGGGAGCACATTTTGATCGAGCATATCTTCATTTTTATGCAACTGAACATCTCAATTTTTTCGAAGGGGATATTTCAGTATGTAAACGTCACATATCCTTTCTTGAAACTTCATGTTAGTTGTCATTTTGTCCCATTCTCCCCGCCTAGTGTCCCGAGTCACCCGACAGTGTCCCATTTTACCTGAAATTTTGACTATTTTTTGTCGCATATCAGAGCTGGCAAATTTTAGTCAAATGGTTAACTAAGTGTTGTGTGTGGAAGCCCTTAAGTTGTAGTTCATGTCACAGTCACATACATATGAGTAAAAAAGATGAATACTTTCATGTATGTGATGAGACGTGTTAGAGACCCATCCACCTATCCACTGGAAAGGCAACTTCCACATTTGAACAGGCAGAAATAGGAAAATTTTACGTAAGAGAGATAGGAGAAAATAGAAAGTGAACAAGTAAAATTTGGCAAAATGAGATTTTTGGACGCAATTTTTAAATTCTGGCTAACACCTTGGCGCCAAACTGGAAATAATGTCCCACTTCGCCCCGCTATCTCCTACATATCAATGTGAAGGAGGCAATGACAATGAATTAATGTCTAAATGGTGACTAAAACTGCTCTTTTAAAAATGTAATATTACCATTCACATCAATGTGGCAGCAGTCACACCAAATTTAAACAAGAGTTCATTTGAACCCAAAATACGCCCGTAAAAAATACAGTCGATAAACAACATTTTTATCTCCTGAATGTTACAATCAAGGGCAGTAACTAAGAAAACGTCAAATCGGCTCAAAAACAGTTTGTGCACATCTACACATGGTACTGATCATATGTACCAAATTTCAAAAGAATCCAAAGTCAAGGGGAGTAACTCAAGAAACTGTCGAATCAACTTGAAAAACGTTTGTGCACATGTGCACTTGGTACCAATCATGTGTACATAATTTCAAAAGAATGCAATGAAACCCCTGGGATAAGTTTCGTTCACGAGGACTTTAGGTGCCAAATAAAATCGAGGGGGATAACTCAAGAAAACGTCGAATTGGTTTGAAAAAAGTTCATGCGCATCTACACATGATACCGACCATGTGTACCAGATTTCAGAAGAATCCATTGAAAACCCTGGGACTAGTTGCATTCACGAAGACAGTAGGTGCCGATTACAAGAATTTCAGACCAAAATCAAGGGGAGTAACTCAAGAAAACGTTGAATCGGGCTGAAAAAGGTACCAAATTTCAGAAGAATCGATTGAAAACTCTGGGACGAGTTGTGTTGACGAAGACAGTAGGTGCCAAATACAAGGATTTCAGACCAAAATCAAGGGGAGTAACTCAAGAAAATGTCGAATCGGGCCGAAAAAAAGTTTGTGCACATCTACACATGGTACTGATCACGTGCACCAAATATCGAAAGAATCCATTGAAAACTCTAGGACGAGTTGCGTTGACGAAGACGGTAGATGCCAAATACAAGGATTTCAGACCAAAATCAAGGGAAGTAACTCAAGAAACTGTCGAATCGGGCCGAAAAAAGTTTGTGCACATCTACACATTGTACCGATCATGTGTATCAAATTTCAGAAGAATCCATTGAAAACTCTAGGACGAGTTGCATTGACGAGAAAAAATCAACAGACGGACGACGCCATACCATAATACGTCCCGTAAAAATTTGACGGGTGTATAAAAAATCCAGAGTCCTGATGATTTTATAGCTGCAATGGTGTGACTTCATTCGTGTCAATGTCGTAAGATTGTTATTCTTAATTTAATAGGTTGCATGGAAACCACAGAAACATATACCACATTTGAAGTCTCTAGATGCAACGGTTTGGCTTCTAGACCATTAAAGTCATCATACAGCCAGCCAGCTGAACAGGGTGACGACATGATCCCATCTAGCATATATGCTAATGGCCCATGAGACTGGTTCAACCAGCTAACACTGAAACAAAGTCTCAATCAGCTAGGTTTGTAATGGGCCTCATACTAAGACATGGTCCAACCGAGATCATAGCTACCAGTCTTTCATAAAATGTCATCCCAGTCCAACATAAAAACCAACAATATTGTTGTGTGTTAATTTTAGATTCAAGATTGTGGCTCATGCTAAGCTCTTACCATGGCTGCTCTTACTCAAGATTTCTGGTCCCTTTAGGTCACAACATACAATTATCCCCTAGCAGTGCATGCCTCAAAGCAAAATACAAGAAAATATGGCAACAAATGGAAGATCAAGTGATATTACATTGTGGATGTTAGTGAGTGTGAGCTACATGCAAGCAATGAGTCTATCATGTACTAGAAATTCAATATTGAGGGCACATGTATTGTATGTGTTCTTATCTCAATGAATGCAACCCAATTGAGATATGGGCTAATTCACTTAAGTTATTTGGCTTTGATATCATCATGATCACAGAGTCCTTCTTTTTCTTGTTCAGGGGATATTTTGTTTATACACCGGGCAAAGAATTGAACCCACGTCCATCACACTATATTGGCCTCTAATATTTACTCAGTTGACACCCTTGAAGATGAACTCAACTTTCCAACCCAAGGAATGCTAGCTATCATTTACACTTTTTAACATGTTTAAAAGCCACCCTCTCCATTATCCAGTTTCCATGGCAACTGACATAAATGTGTGTAACCTGCTTTCAACGAAGTAACATGGAGAATTAAGATTAATAGACAGCTAGCTAGGATGATGGGCAGATTTATAAACCTCCAAATCAAAACATTAACTTAATTTCTTCATCGCGCACTTGAGCTAGGATATTGTACCCCAGGTCTGAGGTATACCTGAAAGTTGGTAACATTCCACAGCTCAAAACTCGATCTGGGTTAATAGCATTGACACCAACTATTTCCCATTGTTCAGGTAGCAATGACCTGACAGAATGCCGGTCTCATGCCCCGCCCACCACCAGAGAGGAAAACTTCAAAGTTTGGTACAAATCCATAACCTGGAACTGGAGATATTGCACGGACATAAAAAGTTAACACTCAGATGGATGGGTCAATCTGATTAAAACTCAAGACTTAATGATCGCTCCTCTATCGGACATGTCGCTAATTCAGATCTGGGACAGTCTGTATCTTAAATCTGTCATGCATGTCAGAATAGCGACCAATCACAGTCCAACTTCAACGGGCGAATAGGTGCCTATCCGAGCAAATAATAATCTTCAGTGATTGCTCTGTCATGGAAAGCAAGAACTTCGTCAGCCACCTGGGTTGGATTTTTCTGCGCCTCGTTCACTACAGAAATAATCAGCTTATCACCTATTCGCCCTTTGAAGTTGGACTGTGATTGGTCGCCAGTCTGACATGCGCGACAGATTTAAGATACAGACGGTCCCAGATTAGCGACATGTCCGATAGAGGAGCGGTTATCAAGTGTGAGTTTGAATCAGATTGATGGATGAATGTCATGAATTTGACGTACTCTGTAGCTGTAAATATCGCAATTCATATCTTTAAACTGATCTCTGCATACATTGTACATAACATGCATACTTTACATTCTTCAAAGATTTTCCGAGATTTGGGCCACAGTGAGCTTGACCTTTGCCCTCCAAATGAATAGCATTCTTCTTGTTCCATGAATAAGACCAAGAGTTTGGTACCAATCCATAAACCTCATGGAACTGCAGATATCACACAGATAAAAGTTCATCGATGGACAGACAAATTTCAGTTCATCTAGCTGGTAGGGACTGCTATCACAGATTTTTATATTCTGGATTGGAATATGACTGGACTAGATTTACATGTACTTGAACATTAATTCCATCATGGCATGATAGGGAATATGTGAGAAGAAACAAAATGGATGACGACATGATTTGAGAAGCATTTTAATCTCACCTCGAGATGAGAAACAGGGCAGAAATTTTACTCAATGCAATTTTTCCATAAAATGAAAGAAATATGGCCCGTTTTTCAGCCATATTAATAATGGACATATACATGTAGGAGGAAAGAAAATTGGTTTCTGGGTAAAACTGTGCAGCTAGTTTGTATGTGCGACAATAGAATAATCCTACAAGATGTTCAAGAAAATATATATCGGAACTTATAGGGGATTGTCTAGAGGGTTTGGGAACCACAAAATGACTATAACCAGAATATATTTCTAGCAATGAAGGATTAACTGTGGACTGCACCATGTAAGCAGTATTTGTCATGTTTGTGTAGGAAGTACTGCCCAAAGGAAGTATCACAGGTGACCCAAGATGGCCTTGTAATTTGAAGGATGCTCTGCTTCATTAGCTCTAATACATTGATGTAGTAGGTATGTTCCACAGAAATAGGGCCAATTAATCTCCAGTATAAACTGCACAGGTCTAGTTCATGCAGCTGGCCTGATGTGTGGAGGCTGAGTAACTGTCTGAGACCATGCACTGCCAGAAGGATGTGTGTAGATGGGGCAGAGGTTGTCAGAGTTTGAGGGCAGATATCAACAGAATGATATAAATGCTTAAACACTTATATAAACACATTACACCTCAGTGACATACATCTAACAGCAGGCTAACAGACAGCTGCATGGCCCCCTTCAAATATACCACACACCCTTGATCTAGTTCAATGGCCATGTCACTCCGGGAATTTAGTCACATTACAGTTTGGTACATCAACATTTCAGCACATGGCATCCCGGTACAGTGACTTTACCTTACAGGCCAAATTATGTTAAAAATTCTGATATTCATAATTTTGTTATACATGTTACAGGGCTACCAAGTTGTAGTTTCTTGTAGTGATAATCCAGATATATAATTCAGTCAAATTTGACAAATGAAGTGAACCAACACAAGAGGTATATAGATTATTATTACATGGTTGTTTTGATATTATTGGTCCATTGTATCAGCCTGAGTTGCATGTTTCAGCACATTAAAACGGGGGGAAAAACCCCCCATGTCATAACCTATTTATCATATACCAGTAAAACACATCTGCTGATGATATGATAATACAGTAGGCATATTTGTGTACTCGGAATCATCAAATATCGGAACCTTATCAAGGAAGTTAATTAAGGTGGTTACCACTCATCCATCTGGTATTACCAATGAGGTTATTAAGGTGGTTGCCACACTCTGGTATTATCGGGGAAGATACGTAAGGTGGTTGTCGCTCTCTGGTGTTACCAAGGAAGTTAAATAAGACGGTTGCCACTTTCTGGTGTTACCAAAGAAGTTAAAAGTAAAGTGGTTACCACTTTCTGGTATTACCAAGGAAGTTAAGTAAGGTGGTTGCCACATTCTGGTATTATCGGTTAAGTTAAGTAAGGTGGTTGTCACACTCTGGTATTACCAAGGAAGTTGGTGGTTGCCACTCTCTGGTATAACCAAGGAAGTTAAGTAAGGTGGTTGCCACTTTCTGGTATTACCAAGGAAGTTGAAAGTAAGGTAGTTGCCACTCGCTGGTGTTACCAAGGAAGTTAAGTAAAGTGGTTGCCACTTTCTGGCAAGAAGTTAAAAGTCAGGTGGTTGCAACTCTGCTGTTACCAAGAAAGTTAAGCAAGGTGGTTACCACTCATCCATCAGATATTACCACTGAAGTTAAGTAAGGTGGTTACCACTCTCTGGTATTACCAGAGAAGTTAAATAAGGTGGTTGCCACTTCCTGGTGTTACCAAGGAATTACCGGTAAGGTGGTTACCACTCATCCATCTTGTGTTACCAAGGAAGTTAAGTAAGGTGATGGCCACTCTCTGGTATAGAAGTAAAGTACTATGGTATATATAGTTACCACTCTTTGGTGTTCCAAGTCTGCTTTATTGGCCACAATTAGCATGGGGAATTCATCTCGGTCCTTCACTCTCAAGATCTGCTTGTGAAATTTATAGATTTCATCAAAACTGAAATGAAAAATAAGAAAAATATCAATTATGTAACTTGAAAAGTAATGTATAAGCAAAATACACCTGCAGGTGCAACATAATCAAAGAGGGAATTGGCATTTCCGTTATGTTTGGGGCCCACTGACATTCGGATTGAACTTTTCGACCTCAATATCAGTTGTTTCTCCTGTGCTTCCCAGGTTAATATGTCTGTTAACTGAATTGGACATAAATATCAGTAGGGTTCTTCCTGGCCTTGAAGTTAAGATGATGAAGTCAGAGTTCATAATTACCTACAATATAATGAGGGACACGTTTACATGTACCCCCCACCCTCCCCCCAATGGACTGGAAACCTGTCATATGAGACAGAAGAAGAAAATCATTTTAGAGATCAAATGAATCAATTTCAAGCAAAAACTACATGTACCTTATTCCATAGGCTTCTTCACATGGACAACACATCTGCTGATCTCTCGATACAACAGAGAAATCAGAATCAGACATGTATCTTCAAGTTTGAATGATGTGACCTTGACTGACAGGTCTTTAAATTGTACCCATATTGTGGCATTAAATGTTGTGCCCAAATTAGATATGTGCCCGAAATAGAGAGCAAAAGAAACAAATTTATTATTTTTTTATTATTATTTTTTATTAGCATTGAAAAATTATTGCTAATGTTCATGGACATTTCTCATCATTTAACATCAAACATTGTCATATATGAGTCAGAGCCTATCTAATTTGGCAGAATTCAGTGACTTTCAATAGTTTCTTTAATTTGGGCTTGCATCCCTGCCTAAAAAACTTGCCGTACTGAATATAGATTATGCCCAAATTAGGGATATCAAAAGCCCTGACAGAATTATGCACATAGACAACACATTTATAAAGTTTCAAGAACTTCTGTGATTCATTACTCATAATATATTCTGGGCAAGCTAGATCCTGTTTTGGGATGCTGTGACCTTGACCTAGTGACCTCAAAATCAATAATCTGAGGGCCCATTTCATTTCCAGTGAAGATCTTAAGAGGATTGAATTCATGGTTTCTGTGTTATCATAATCAGTGAATCAGAATTCAAAACAACGGATTCAGATAAAGATGGCAAGGCTGCATGAAGATTCAATATTGGAATGCTGTGACCTATCGATTAACCATTCACCTCAAAATGGATATCAATGACACATGGAACACATATTTAAACCCATCAAGATATAGTGCCCCAGCCCCCCCAATTATATTTAGAGGTAATCGTAATGTCAGGGTTCAGAGTGCCTTCAGAAAATATATAGGAGAAAATATAGGAGTTTTTTCATGAAAATATAGGAGTGATATAGGAAAATGTTCCCAGAAATATTGGAGTATATAGGAGAATTCTTACACAATATGGGGGGGGGGGGGCTACATGTAAGATCCCAGCATTTAAGGTGATGATCCAGGGACCGCCTAGGTCCCGGAAGCTCTCTGAGGTTCTACACGGTTGCAGACGCGTTCTGGCCAAGTTTTGATGAATAAAATCATAAACAGACAAAGCAAGAGTTAAGTAAGGTGGGAACTAATTATTTTCAGTTAGCTTTTGTGAAAATATAGGAGATTTTGAGAAAATATAGGAAAATCTGAAAAATATAGGAAAATATAGGAAATATGGGACCTGTAGTGTAGTTATTTATATCATTGCTATATTGCTGAATGCAACGTTAAAACCTAACTCACTCACCCCCAATTTTTATTTCATTTGTCTAGTGTTTATAAAACATACTAGTTCATATAAGAAGTTTCTCAATGAAATTCAATATTGGAAAGACAGGTGATATTCTTAAAATTAATCTCTCAGACGGGATCATGGTGGTGCTAAAAATGTTATGTACAGAGTACGAAAGTATACTCCTAACTATACAAACATCCAGTTTCAAGTGAATGTCTGGGTGTACATGAATTTAATTGCAGAAATAATTGCAATAAGTATTTTTGTCCTTTTTTCTCTGAAGTAGGCCAATTTTAGAGTGTTTGGTGAGAAAAAAAATCAGTTGATGGAATGCTTTGTGGGCCTCTCATCTTTCTTGCTGCACTTGTAAAGCAGTCGTGCTGTCAGACTGGCAGAAATGGACAGCCCTATTGAGGGACATACTTATAACAGGCAGCAGGCCTGTGCTGTTATGATGAATGGCAAACAATGTCAATGTTCTGCTGGAGGTTTCCCAATTTCAGTTTTAGAAGAGCCTCAATGGGCTACCATTATAATATGCCAGTGTAACCATGTATTTAACCCTGTTACAGGTTACCACAGGTTACCACAGGTTACACATTGTCTAATCATGGTACATGTAACCTGCAACAGGTTTCCTAAGAAAATGTTACAGCACAGACCTGGGCAGGAAGCAAATGAGATCACAGGTTAGATCAAAGCAAGCTGTAATTTGTTAGGACAGGTGCAAGGATCATTAATTGTACATCAAACAAGGCAAGGGTGGGCTGGCTAACCTGTATGAAGACAGGCTTGAAAAGATGTACATGTATACTAGAATGGAGTTTATGAAGGGAAAACTCCAGGACTCCTTCCTCAACAGGGGGATAAGTATGGATGTTTAATTGCTCCACCCCCCAACCATCCTGCACACACACAAACAAACAATATTGACTCATCTGCACACTGCTCGGGTTCACATCCCACATCATGAACTAATTCATGTGTACATATTTACTATACATTTTTTTCTGTTTGCACCAATAATGCCAATACCCTAGCAATTACAGAGATAGTGCGCTCATTCTGAATTAATATAGTCACTGAACAGCAGAGCTGTCAAATTGGTGGGAAAGTTAGAAATTACAACTACATGTATCACTTTTCTATACAACCTGGGATATACGATTTTTGTCCACTGCTCAAAAACAAAACAGAAAAGGCAACTGAAGACAGCGTCTGATGTCACAGGCCCTGCATTTTGAGGGGAGTGATCACTCTGACTCCCTATCACTCCCATTGTATTGATATCAGGAGAGTGAAAAAATACTCCTAGACAAATGAATACTGTGATCACTCCTCTTGTCACTGAAATCAGTCCTCTATAATTTCCTTAAAAGTGATAATCACAGCTCTCTTGCTATATTTAGATGTCAAGGTCTGATGTCATTGATGACGTCCAAGAGACGTTCGAGTCCTGTCTTGTTCACTGAGCCAGTTAGTCTTGCCCAAATCTGACTTGTCTACATATCACTGTACATGTACAATCTCAGTATTAAAAACTCAGATACAATATCACAGAATTATATATCTGACTTCAGCCCTATATACATGTAAATCCCATGCGAATTTGAATCTACATTTGTTAGCCAATCTGGTGGCTAGCTTGGTGAAATAATTTCAAAATCATGCCTACAATAATTCATCTAATATTTGAACATTATCCTGAAACAATATCCAAATATGGCATCATTTCCAGGCAGTGTGCATGGTAAACCATAAAGATCAAAGAGTTTACTCCCGCCGAAAAGTCTGTCTTTGTTAGGGGGTAGAAAATATCAAAAGATTGTGCTGTGCAAAGATGTTAATCTCTGTGAACTAAACATCAATCATTGTCAGAGATAAAGGTAGAAAATGTCGCGATTGGCTTATTATCGGATCTCGTAGAATATCGACGAACTTTTCGCACAAAGTTTTCATAGCGTTACGTCTAGATGGTATTCCCTTGATGTACCATCTTGGTTTACCTAGATCATTGTGTACATATACTGTCTGATGCATTAATGACATCATGATTGTCATGTCAGCCATAACCAATGTGAATTGCATTTGTGCCAAAGAAGAATACTCATGTTTTACATGTAGGTTACTGTTCAGTGACAAAGAAATTGGAACTCTTCTGCATGAGGAGATTAATTCAGTTTATACAGAGGTTTTGGTACAACCTCCAAACAGGGTTATCTCCCCTTCTGCTGGTCGACCAACCCTGCCGTCATTCACTTATACAGGGTAAAAAACCGCCCTGGCATTCTCCGCACAGTGGGTCTTCATCAAGCCATGTAGCCTTTGACAGAGATTAAAAGTGCAAGATTATCAGAACTGCTCCGTATCGCAACAACTTGAATTACATGTAACCAGAATTAATCAACTGCAGCGCATTTGAGGGATTCGGCAGACAAAAGAAAACAATCAGTGACTATCGGTAATTAAATAACTGTTCATCCCTTCACAGCAACAAAACCAACACTATATCAAAGCTAACGGTCGTTTGTTTGAAAACAAACAAGCACTGTTGTTTTTCGGAATCAATTAATGCCCACCGCACATTCACATCTGCAAAATTAAATATCTCAGTATTTAATATGCTGATAAGGACTGTTTGACTGGTAAGTTCAAATAGTGTGAAATGATGTTTTGGTACAGGGCTATATGTAAATTGAATGACGGCAGGGTCGATGGACTGGCAGAAGGGGAGATAACCCTGAATGGAGGTTGGTTTTGGTAGGGCCAGAATGTCAGTCTGAGATATGACAAGCAGCCAGAGGATGCTAGGTCCCCCGCCGAAATGGCAGCAATATTTTTTAGCATTGTTGGTCTCAGGGGATATACATGAGGGAGGCAACTGCTGCTTCATAGGCGTTGGATGTGGAAGGGTCTTTCTGCCTTCCCAAGTTTTAAGATCAACGATTGACTGAAAGTTGATTGCTTCTGTGATATAGTTTCCATGCAGTGAAGCACCGAGAAGCATCCCCAAGTGACATCTCAAGGCATTATCTGCAAACCAAATTTGACGAGAAGCTGAAGGCATCAACCTGTTGCCCGGAAACCAAATTTTAAATTTGCCACCAGTTGTTGCCACCTGTAGGTGCAAGTGAGCGAAATGCAATCCCAAGCATCACCTCATGGCATGGTAGCCTACATGTATTAGCCTATAGTATCTTCTACAGGGGGCCAATGATCGGCTGATGCAGCAACAACAGCATTTTCCCAGTTAGACGGCAGATTTTGAAATCAAAAACGAGGCCGCGCTATGTCATCAGTCAACTGAGACAGTCGCGTGGTTGTGTATGAAGATTGGGGTGGGTCTTATCTAATAGTGATCCAATGAAAATGCTCGTATTAGTTTAAAATGGCGGGGTCGAATGACCAATCACTGAACGGGAGACAGCTGGAACAGTACGTTGACACTGTCTGTTAATACAGGGGGCGCCGGAAGCAAATTCAAAGTGGTACGGCCACTATCATTGCACTTTAGGTGAGGATCCAGGGGCCGCCCAGGCCCCAGATGCTCCTGGGGTCTAGATCGCCGAAGAAGCATTCTGAGCAATTTCTGGCGTCAATCAAAATCACTCTGCATTGAAGTGTATTTTTAGTTCTTTCCTAACCCTTTTACCATGAAAACGCAATCGATGGTTTTCTGCGATGCTGAATTACAAAAAATTGTGTATAGTATAGTACTTTATCCTAGGCACATCGTGTAGAAGTAACCGAGATGATGCATCGATAATGTATACCAAATTTTACATTGAGCATTTGAACAGTGTCAGAGATAGAGATCATTAATGATTTTACATAAATTAAAGATGGTTGCCCATCCTTCCCGTCACTCAGAGGAACTAATGTGGTTATTCATTAATGCAAGTCTCTTCATACATCGATGCTGTAAATCAAGTTTCGTATAGAACATTTGAATGGTATCAGAGATAAACATCATTAAAGATTTTGAATAAATTAAAGATGGCCGCCAAGATTTCCGCCCAATCAGAGAAACCAGATCTGTCATTCATCGTAAGTCTCTTGATGCATCAATGATGTATACCAAATTTTACACTGAGCACTCCAACGGAATCAGATATAGAGATCATTAATGATTTTGCCTAAATTAAAGATGGCCACCAAGGTTTTCAGTCAATCAGGTCCCGATTCAAAGTATCTGGATGTATCGATGATATATACCAACCTTCATATAAAACAATTGAATGGTAACCGAGATATGTAGGCTATCATTATCGATTTCGCATGAATTAAGGATGGCCTCCAGGGTTCCCAGCTAATCAGAAAAGCCTGTTTGGTAATTCGTTGAAAGTTGCTTGATGTATCGATGATGTATATCAAATTTCGTATTGAACAGTTGAATGGTTTCCGAGATATGGATCATTATCCATTTTGCATGAAATTAAAGATGGCTGCTAAGGTTCCCACCCAATCAGGTCCCAATTCTATAGGCTTCTGGTCCTTGACTAGGTAAATAAGCATACCAAATTTGGAATTCATCAGCGGAACAGTTTTCCGGCTATCTCGCTCACGAACGGACGTACGGACAGACGGACGTACAAGATGATGACAATACCCCATGGCCAAAATTGGCCGAGGGGTAAAAACATGGGTCTGTGCCTGATAAATTTTAAGCCTTTTGGGGTTGCAACTCATTCATAGAAAGCTCCCTGTACATGAACAACTGCACTGACAACTGCATGCCATCATCTGTCAGTCTGAAGACCGGCAAGGTTGAATTCAGTTCAATTCAGGAAATTGATCATATGCACAGTGTGCACCCAAACATTAGGAACACAGTTGTAATTAATATAGTAATATACATGTGTGGACACAAATGATTCGTGCAGAAGCTTCAGGGTAAATCATATGATGTGCAATACAATTATTTGTTAGCAAAATTGAAGGAAATGTTGTCCTTCGTTTAAGATGACACGAAATTCAAAAATCAGGGATTCAGTACTGCGAGATTTCCCCGCCAGTTATTTCACATTATACTTCTGAAATAAAATATGGTTCATGCAAAAGCTTTAGGGTAAATCATATGATGTGGAATAGAATGATTTCATATAGCAAAATTGAAGGCCCATTTTGACTGGAAGGGACAAGAAGAAGAGAAACTCAGTGGTGCCACCTTCAGGCAGATGTTGCTGAAATGCAATACGGACTGGCCTCTTGTCGCAAGGAATGCGAATGCTGAATTTCGGAAGAATCCAACAAAGCGTTAGGAAATTATCGCTTCGAACAGACATGCACGGACGTACACGAACATCCACGGATACAAAGAAGTAAGAACCAGTGGCGCCACCTTCAGGCAGATGTTGCTGAGATGTAATACAGACTGGCATCTTGTCGCAAGGTATGCATATTCCGAATTTCGGAAGAATCCAACAAAGCGTTAGGAAGGTATCACTTCGAACAGACGTACACGGACATTCACGGATACGAAGAAGCAAGAACTAGTGGCGCCACTTTCAAGCAGATGTTGCTGAAATGCAATACGGACTGGTGTCTTGTCACAAGGAATGCGTATGCCGAATTTCGGAAGAATCCAACTAAGCGTTAGAAAGTTATCGCTTCGAACAGACATGCACGGACGTACACGGACATCCACATACGCAAAGAAGCAAGAACTAGTGGCGCCACCTTCAGGCAGATGTTGCTGAAATGCAATACGGACTGGCGTCTTGCCGCAAGGAATGCATATTCCGAATTTCGAAAGAATCCAACAAAGCGTTAGGAAGTTATCGCTTCGAACAGACATGGACGGACATCCCAGACACAAAGAAGCAAGAACCATTTTAAAGTCCCCGGCCGCGTTGCGGCGGGGGACAAAAATTTATGATCCCGCATTATATACTGGCATTACGTACTGGTTTGAATTCAGTGGCAAAACTGAATGGATTTGGACCACTGTGACTTCCTCGGCAATCTGGCCCTACCATACATGAGACACCTATTTGTCCCTTCATATAAGGAGAATTCCACTGTTTTCATCATCTCGAAATGTGTGAATTAAATAGACTTGTACTCACCTACTGCGGTCTATGACAGAGAAGACGAGTAGAAATCCCTCTCCAGATCTCATGTACTGTTCTCTCATAGCACTGAACTCCTCCTGACCCGCCGTGTCCAGGACTGAAATACAACACAACAGACTCACACCATTGTCATCTCCATATAGTATTGACGAGCATTGATTTCAAGGCAATTTGAAAGGATTTCACACATTAATGGCATCTGACTGGTCTAATAATCTCACACATTTAATGGCATCAGATGGTCTTTATGTTACCATACACATTTAATGGCATCTGACTGGTATACTGATCTCACAAATTTAATGGTATCTGGCTGGTCTATTGATCTCACACATTTAATGGCATCTGGCTGGTCTAATAATCTCACACATTTTATGGCATCGGACTGGTCTACTGATTTTGCAAATTTAATGGTACCTGGCTGGTTCACTGATCTCACACATTTAATGGTATCTGGCAGATACACTGATCTCACACATTTAATGGCATCTGGCTGGTCTACTGATCTCACACATTTAATGGCATCTGACTGGTCTAATAATCTCACACATTTAATAGCATCGGACTGGTCTATATGTACACATTTAATGGCATCTGACTGATCTCACAAATTCAATGGTATCTGGCTCAGTGGCTGGTTCACTGATCTCACACATTTAATGACATCTCACTGGCCTAGTGATCTCACATATTTAACAGTATCTGGCAGATACACTGATCTCACATATTTAATGGCATCTGGCTTGTCTAATGATCTCGCACATTTCATGGCATCTGACTGATCTACTGTCCTCACTAATATCTACGGAGATGTACAGATATCACACATTCAATTGGATCTGACCATCTCTCTATGGATCTCACACATTCAATAGCATCTGATTGAATGTCTATGGAACTCAAACATCCAATGGGATCTCGCATGATACATTCAGTGCGGCCTGGTTGTCTACAGCGCTCGCACTTACAAGAGATGGAGGACAGCACACATTTAATGGCATCCAGGGCCTGATCCAGGCCGTTTTTGAACCCGTTATAACGGGTTTGTGTGCCATGAATTTGGGCACTAAAATAATGTTTGATTTCTATTGTAGCAAATTTCCTCTCTGAATAGGCTGAAACCTATTCTAATGCAAGTACTATTGCTAAATATTAAGTTATCAGGCTGTATTTAGACATTTAATACTCCCACAGCTTCCATGGGCTTCGACAGTCGCACAGCGAGGCCTATTTCACTATAACTTATCACACTCTGAGCCATGTAAGGGTGCCCAAACTTAAAGTCTAGATCAAGCCCTGGCATCTGACTGGTTTACTACACATCCACAGTTATCATTCATTTAATGGTATCCCACTAGTCTACATGTACTTATGTCACCCATAAAAATGGCATCTGACTGATCCACTGATCTCACACACATTTCATGGTATCTGACTGATCCACTGATCTCACACACATTTCATGGTATCTGACTGATCCCACACATTTAATGGTATCTGGTTGATCCACTGATCTCACACATTTGATGGTATCTGACTGATCCACTGATCTCACACACATTTCATGGTATCTGACTGATCCCACACATTTAATGGTATCTGGTTGATCCACTGATCTCACACATTTGATGGTATCTGACTGATCCACTGATCTCACACACATTTCATGGTATCTGACTAATCCCACACATGTTATGGTATCTGACTGATCCCACACATTTGATGGTATCTGACTGATCCACTGATCTCACACACATTTCATGGTATCTGACTGATCCCACACATTTCATGGTATCTGACTGATCCCACACATTTAATGGTATCTGACTGATCCCGATCCCACACATTTGATGGTATCTGACTGGTCCACTGATCTCACACATTTAATGGTATCTGACTGATCCACTGATCTCACACATTTAACGGTATCTGACTGATCCACTGATCTCACACATTTAATGGTATCTGACTGATCCACTGATCTCACACATTTAATGGTATCTGACTGATCCACTGATCTCACACACATTTCATGGTATCTGACTGATCCCACACATTTCAATCATGGTATCTGACTGATCTAATGATCTCACACATTCAATGGCATCTTAAAGTTCTACTGATCTCACACATTTAATAGTATCTGACTGGTCTTCTGATCTCACACATTTAAAGGTACACTGATCTCACACAGTTAATGGCAAGGCATCTGGTAGTTACACTGATCTCATACATTTGATGACATAGTTTCGACAGGTACATGTACATATACCTCACACATTTGATCGAGTATGGCCGGCAAAGAGCCATGTAAAGGCTTTGCACCACATTTTGAACCCCAATGTAAAAATCGACCATGGAGGTCCATGTCCCCCGCTAGCAGCACCAGTTATGGTGGATTACATCCACCATAACTGGCGCTGCTGCTGCGGGGGCCATGGACCTCTATGGTCGATTTTTTGGAGTCGATGATATCTCAGATCATTGATAACAGTATGATTTGAAAATGGAGATATCGCTGATGAGCTTAACATACAGCAGACGGCACCCATATTCGATTATGCACATCCATAAAACATAATACATGACTGTCCTCTCACTAAGGTCAAGGGACTCCCCAAGCTTTGAAGTAGATCAGTTGAATCGTACTCCAGCTATTGTCCAGACAAGATCAAACTGCTTAAAATCCAATGAAATCCAGTATGGCCGATGGTGGCCATATTGGATTAAGCACGTCCTTGAAAAACAATCCTAATCCTCCTCTCAACAATGTCAAGGCACTCCCCAGGTATGAAGTAGATCGGTTGAATCGTTCTCGAGTTATTGTCCAGACAAGATTCAACTGCTTACAATCCAATATGGCTGACGGCGGCCATATTAGATTACGCACATTGCTGGAAAACAATCCCAACCGTCCTCCCACCAATGTCAAGGCACACCCCAAATTTGAAGTTGATCGATTAAATCGTTCACGAGTTATTGTCCGGACAAGAAAATCTAAGATCCAACTGCTTATAATCCAATATGGCTGACGGTGGCCATATTGGATTATGCACATCGCTGGAAAAAAAAGCAAACCGTCCTCTCACCGATGTCAAGGCATTCCCCAAGTTTGAAGTAGATCAGTTGAATCGTACTCCAGTTATTGTCCGGACAAGATCAAACTGCTTAAAATCCAATGAAATCCAGTATGGCTGATGGTGGCAATATTGGATCAAGCACGTCCTTGAAAAACAATCCTAATCCTCCTCTCAACAATGTCAAGGCACTCCCCACATATGAAGTAGATCGGTTGAATCGTTCTCGAGTTGTTGTCCGGACAAGATCCAACTGCTTATAATCCAATATGGCTGACGGCGGCCATATTAGATTACGCACATTGCTGAAAAACAATCCAACCGTCCTCTCACCAATGTCAAGGCACACCCCAAGTTTGAAGTTGATCGGTTAAATCGTTCACGAGTTATTGTCCGGACAAGAAAATCTAAGATCCAACTGCTTATAATCCAATATGCCTGATGGCGGCCATATTTGATTACGCACATTGCTGAAAAACAATCCAACAGTCCTCTCACCAATGTCAAGGCACACCCCAAGTTTGAAGTTGATCGGTTAAATCGTTCACGAGTTATTGTCCGGACAAGAAAATCTAAGATCGCACTGCTTATAATCCAAAATGGCTGACGGCGGCCATATTGGATTACGCACATTGCTGAAAAACAATCCCAACCGTCCTCTCGCCAATGTCAAGGCACACCCCAAGTTTGAAGTTGATCGGTTGAATCGTTCACGAGTTATTGTCCGGACAAGAAAATCTAAGATCCAATTGCTTATAATCCAATATGGCTGATGGCGGCCATATTAGATTACGCACATTGCTGAAAAACAATCCCAACCGTCCTCTCACCAATGTCAAGGCATACCCCAAGTTTGAAGTTGATCGGTTAAATCGTTCACGAGTTATTGTCCGGACAAGAAAATCTAAGATCAAACTGCTTATATTATAATCCAAAATGGCTGACGGTGGCCATATTTGATTACGCACATTGCTGAAAAACAATCCCAACCGTCCTCTCACCAATGTCAAGGCATACCCCAAGTTTGAAGTTGATCGGTTAAATCGTTCACGAGTTATTGTCCGGACAAGAAAATCTAAGATCGAACTGCTTATAATCCAAAATGGCTGACGGCAGCCATATTTGATTACGCACATTGCTGAAAAACAATCCTCCCCTCACTAATGTCAGCGGCCAACAACCCAGTGTTTCTCTAGTTGACGTGGGTTAAATCGCTTCACGAAGCTCGTCTCGTCCGGACAAGAAAATCTAAGATCGTACTGCTTATAATCCAAAATGGCTGACGGCGGCCATATTGGATTACGCACATTGCTGAAAAACAATCCCAACCAGCCTCTCGCCAATGTCAAGGCACACCCCAAGTTTGAAGTAGATCGGTTGAATCGTTCACGAGTTATTGTCCGGACAAGAAGGAATTACGGAATCACGGAATTACGGAACTACGGAATTACGGACACCGGTGTTTCTAAGTCCCCCCCCCTACTAAGTAGCGGGGGACAATTAGAGGATATATCTGACAGCAGGAGGTACATGAATACAGCCATCTGGTGCCATGAGAAAGTAGATAATAAGAAAGGTGTATACTCACTGTCCAGTCTGGCCACCACATCATCTATCACACACTGTTTGGTGTACGAGTCTTCTATAGTTGGATCATAGTCCGTCACAAAGTAGGACTGAAACAAACAAACAAACAAGGGAGGTCATTTTTTTTACTTTTGAAAATTAGGCTTCCGATACATCACCAGTTGCATATATGCTAGATGAATTTGGAAAGCTGGACAATAATAAGCAAGATGGACAGACAGGCAGGATGCATGCAGACAATACCCTTTGACCAAAATTGGCACGAGGGATAAACATCAATGGGTTTCTTCATCATCACAATCCACATAGATGGACTGTATTTAGCATATAACAATTTTCAAAGATTTACTTATTTTCTGCCACAGTGACCTTGACCATTTGACCTCAAAATTAACAGGGTTCCTCTTTGCCCAATGGGTCAGATATACACTCAAAGTTTCGTACCAATCCATGACATGCAACTGGAGATGTCACACAGCTTTGAGATTACTGCATGGAGAGATGGACAGACAGAAAAGTCTGGCAACAAACTACATGTAGCCACAAGTTTTGGGGGGTGTGGGCGGTGATATTATTGTGAAGTGTCGAAATATGGGGTCTCTATATATAACCCCATGCTTTATATAAATCCACATCAAGGTGTGATTGGTCAGTCGCAACACGCCTCCAGCAAGAAAGGACACGCACTGATCAGCTGTCGCGACTACCAATCAGAATTGAGAACGAAGCCCGCCATAATCTAACTGTTCCTAGATGGATGGACAGTTACGTTGGATTTTGAATCGCCCGGCACAGGTGAAAAATTGCACAAATTTACTAATTTGATGACGGGAATATATAAAGTGATACTTGTAGAATATGCTGATGTATTTTGTTTGGCGGTAAACCGTTTATTTCTCGATTCACCCAAACTCTGTTTCACACCTTGATGTGAATTTATATAAAGTATGGGATTATATATAGAGA
>JAVTVY010004482.1:0-38905 GCA_036873755.1 Hanleya hanleyi
TGTGAAGCCCGTTAGTGGTGTCCACATGTCAAGTCACTCAGTGATGTAGATCCAGATACCATGGTAGTGATGTCACTTGGATGTGGACACCTGTCAGATCTCTTGGGTTCAGTCACTGACTGGTGTCCAAAGCAACACACTTAGTGGCATGTCCTTTTTGTTGAGTCAATAATTTTAATTTAGTTATTCACATGTTCAATCAAAAAATTATGTCCACTTATAGAGGACATGCACTGTGGCGAGTTCACATGGTGAGTCGCTTAATAGTGAAGAATCATGTACTGATGTATCTAGTTACTTTAATTGTGGTTATGACATGCAGAGTTTCTTTATGACAAGTCGCTTAGTGGTGAGTCAACATGTCGAGTCACTCAGGAGTCTTCTTTTCGAGTCACTCAGTGGTGAGTACATGTTGAGTCACTTACTGCTGCGTTCCCATATGGAGTGACTCAGTTATTACATGTCGGAGTAGTGATGAGTACTTGTCGAGTCACTTACTGGTGAGTCTGTGGAGTTGCTTTGTAATGTCGTAAATGTATGTTCTGTTTGTCTTTGTTCATGGTATATGTAACCTGTTTAATGTTGAAGGTGTATACCTCTACAAGAGGTAGCCCTCGAGTTGAATGCGTCTCTAAATGACCTGCTTTGTAAATATCCAATGTACATTAAGACTGAAATATTATTTTGAGTGCTTGATCATATGAGCTAAGGTAAACCCTAAGATAGGGTCATATCCGAACTAGTATACATGTTTATAATAGATATATACATTTATATTTTTGCTTGTGAAGATTTAGTTGAATTGTGAAGCAATTGATCATGTCATGATTGAATCCTCGAAGGTCCGGAAAATGTCAGAAAGTACATTTCACCAGCGGAATGACAATTTTGTGGCAGAAACTGATGTAATTTGTACATCAATGCAGTTAATCAAATAAACATTATATATACATATACCAGGGTATGGTATGTGTAGAAACTCACTGACATTTACACAAACAGAATGCTTCGGAGGGACATGGTGATGTGTGCAGGATTGTACATGTAATTATGTGTGGATAGCTACCTCTTGTCAATGTGATGGTATTCAGGGAACAAGGTTCAATGGATAGAGACAAGAAACCCAAAGAATAAAGTTTGTGTGTGTGGTTGTGCTTTACTAAAACTACATGCATTCTGGAAGTGTGGGGAAGAACTACGCGAGTAGCCAATCCATACCTGCCGAACCCGATTTTATGGATTATTCACTTCACCTGAACTTAGTCCACAGAGTGGATATTCTGAACAGCATTGTTTTTAGCCTGTTTAAAGTGCTGAGTTTTAAAGTCCTCACATAATTCGTCCAATGTGTGAGCTTATAATGCCGGTCTGGAATTTACCTATTTGTGATGAAGAAACCAGATGCTGGACATTTGTGTGAGATTGACAGAGTTGTTGTGGTGCTATTACTAGTATACAACCTTTCATTCCTGTGTGAGCGTGGTACAGATGCAGTACAGACGATACAAGCTACTTTTGCGGTTTACATGCATAACTTTTACAGTGTATTGCATGTACGCATCCTGTCAGCATTGTTTTCATGGACGATATATCTTTACTATCCAACCTGCATCTCGTTCAGTTTTAATGAAGGATTTTAAATAGTGGAAAGAGTGCGCTTTCCATCGCAGAGCTGACCAGTTTGATATGTGGAGTGCAAAGTTAAACAGCTGACACAAGTGAAGCATTGACAAGTAGAGGAGTACATTGCAGTAACAGTTTTAACTGCATGAATACATGCTCAGAACTTCTGTTTGGCTGGGGTCACAAGAAGTATGAAGTATCGCAAATAAACTGACTTTGTGCAGACGTATCATCTATGCCATGGCATATGAACAGTGAAAAGCTTGAAGACTAGGCCTTGTCAATGCCATTCTGGTCAGTGTAAAGATGAACACAGTCTGTCATCATGATCGTATGCCTGCACAGCTGTATTAACATTGTGATGAGGTTGTATTCTCTATTCAGCTGTGTAAATCAAACGTGTTGCTGGATGGTGATAATATGACAAATTTGAGTCCGCTGCTGAATTTGATGAATTTCAAGGATAAATATTGATAAAAGATGTATGATGAGAAACCCTTGTCATGCGTTTCAGGGTAAACGAAACGTAACAAACTTCCATGGATATTTCCATGTGTCTCTATAAATACTATGAACTTGTATCAAACGTATACAATTATAAGCCAATACAGTTTTAACCTGGAAGTATGAACAATTTGTCTAGGGTCAGTAGGGATAATTGTTCCAAGTAGAAGCTGACATTGTAATCCAGAGTTTATATCCATATTATCATGTGCAGTAGGATATATCATTATAAACATAAATATCCACTGAAAATCCCTAGGATGGTCTGGACACATAGTTGTCCCCAGACATGTCTATTTTATGCACAGTCTTGTAATCCTTAAGGTATAAATCCGTCGTTATGTTGAGAGGCTGAGATAACTGTATTCAGGTGTAGTCACTAGTAAATCATACATGTATCATCTTGAATAGTTTTTACCAAACCCTAGTCACAGAGTCTTTAATGTTCATGTATTCATCATAAGTGCAACACACCACCTTAATCTGGGATCCATCCAACCAATGTATTATTTTATTTTTCACATTGGATGAAGTTATAGTTAAGGTTTAATCAAGACACAGTTTTTACTGATGTGGCCACATGTGTAGTACTCTGTTCGTGTCGACCCAACAGAAGGTGAACAAAAGCTGCAAACAGGAATTTTAATGTTATTATAATTGATGCAAGGATGTACATGTATGCAAAGTTACTGTGACTTTTGTTATGTTATGACTGAAATAGTGTTGAAAGCGACGTTAAATCATATTCATTCACTCGCACACTTTTTGTTATGCTCAGACACTCTTTTAACCATTCTAACCAAACCCCAACATATGCCCAGTTAGTGAGAGTGGAAATCGTAGTGATCTGCCAGGTCTGTTAATGAGACCTTAGCCTACTGGATTTTTATTTTGCTCTACATGCCATGTGTGTGGTGATAATTGAATCTTCGACTTAAATGCATGGTAAGGGTTAACTTAATTGGTGTCTTCAATTTTTAAAATTGGGCATATATTTGTATGTCATATAAGATTAAGGGTGGTATTTCGAAGGTGAATTCTATAGGATAGCTGCATGTATCTCTGGACCCACCATATCTGCTTCAGCTTGCCACTTTGTGATCATTGTCTCGTGCCTGTGCCTTAACCATTAACCGGTGAATGGAATTGCTATCGGTGAATTAGTTGGTCTCATACATGTCACAACATACAATTCCAATGACACTATCAATACTTAAGGTCTTCCAATGGCATTCTCTTGGAATGGCATCACCCTCAGGCTCAGTGACCTTGTCATAACCCACCGGAAAGGTGCATGTAGCTCATAAACCTAAGTGACTTGCACCCTCAGCAATGGTATTTACACTACTCAGTGACTGATTGTTCACACCCTCTGTGACTGTCACCCCTTGGAATACTGGTCACCTCTTTACCCCAATGACCTGACATTACACACTCAGTGACCATGGTCCGAAATACCTTGCCATCTCTGGCCATGCTGATATTCACCCTCGATCACTTAACTACAGTCTCAAAAATACAACCAGCTACTAAACAGTGAACTGATCAGTTGCTCACTATCTAACATGGATGACTTGTACCCTGTCTGAGTATGATCACCCTCAGTTGCCTGAAAACTTACACCCTTGGGGACAGGATCATACCCACAGTAAAACTAAACTAACACCTTCCGTGTCATGGTCACTCGCACCCTCTGCTGTCTTAAAATGTACACCCTTGGTGACCTAGATGATCATAACCATATTATATTAGTACTTACTTCAGTGTGCTATTTCGACTCGTGACCATCGACTGATAGAACCTGCATTGCAAAATGTACACCCTTGTAAACTGTACACCCTTGTACTTTGTTTACATTTAATCCTTATAGTCTCCTGAAAAAAGCTTGCAGTAAGGCAGCTTTCAACATTGCCAGGCAGCAGCCCGTAGTCGAAACAGCACATTGAAGTGAGAATCATGGTAACTACACTTGCATCATCAGTGACAGAAGACATGAAGAGCTTTCTGCAAGGTTGTCCTTTTGTACATATCAGCATGGGTCAACTGTTTCCTGCCCCTACTACATTCACATAAAACATGCAATAATTCATAGTCTTTTAATTAACCTATATATCTATATTTAATGAGTGTCATCTATTTTAGCATATCATATAGTGGACATATATATTTTTATCCTAAACCGCATGTGAGTATTGGACAAACACACTGTAGGTTTGCTGATCTTGCAATTTGTTATATAGATTTATCATCGTTCATGGCGTACATGTACTTGCCCCTGCACAGGCCCGTAGCCAAGGATGGTTTTCTGGGTTCGAGGGAACCCCCATTTCTGAAATTTTATTATTACTCTTATCAATGCCCTTTTCAAACACTGAAGCGAACCCCCTATTTGCCCCTTTTCCCATACAACGAACCCCCTGATGTGCCCCTTTGGAGTGAAGGCAAACCTCCCCTCAGTAAATCCTGGCTACGGCCCTGCTGCAAGTCCAAGGAATGTGCGCTTTCATCAAATGTAATAGCTTGACTGTTCTCGTGTAACCTGTTAAAAATTTTTATCACCAGTATTAAACTGTTGCTCAAATAATTCAGCCCGCAGAACAAATCTTTTACCAAGTAACGCACAAGCAGCTTGTTTTTGATCTGCCGTGTTTGTGCCGATGAGCAGTTCACTGTGTAAATTAAAACGTACAATATAATCCATCTACCAAATATAGTGAATGTGCCATTGTACCTTGTAATATTGTAATAAATACAGCTGTTTTGACCCTGTTCCAAACCTGTGGCATCTAAAACTTAAAGGCATATTGGACAGTTCAATATCTGATGAAAAATCCATGGGTGTTTTTCAGGGGCTCATTGAAACATACCAAGACGTCAAAACAGCAATTATGGCACAACTGGTAATTATAACAAACAATTTTATGATACTTCAGTTACTATAGTGAAAGAACTCCAGGGCAGATATGTGACATACATTTGTATACGTAGTATATGTATCCAACAATGACCAATCCCAAAGCATGAATGTAAGTGAGATGCGTGTCCTACAATTATTCAACTATAGCTTTCAAAAAAATTTATTCCCACTATGACATATGATGCACAATACCCAACTGAGGAGATAGTGTTGATTAAAAGGAAAGTTCGTCATGTAAGGATCTTCAAACCAGGAACACCGTGTGCAATACAGCTTGTCGGGTTCACTGCACGTAGTCACCTATTGTGTTTTTCTTACATGACGAATAGGCCAATTAAACTTAAATTGTGATAGCAGTAGAGGGGGAAAAACCCCCACTGACATGGCCATGATGGCATCCCATCAATATATCTGGTTGGGATCCATCGAAGACTGGGTTCCCCATCAGTGGAGCATTTCTGCAGGCTACATAACAAAATGACTTTTTTTAGTCTCCTCAATGTCATTCATCCTATATGAACTATATGAGTTAGAACTGACCATTTTAATGAACTAAAATGTATTTGAAACACTTAATGTGATACTGATTACAAGACCCATCTGTAGTGTCGAATACATGTATGTATTTTATTGTTAAATTTAGCTTGCCATTTTAATCATGGTCAACATCTATTGGATTCTAAGCTATGTAACCTGGGCTCCTACAAGAATGTCCAATTGAATTAGATATCGTCGTAATTGTCATGTATTTTCTATCGATAATTCTGGATAACATGCATATTGCATTACGTTGATATATGCAGTGCATTTTCACGAAAGACGTTCATTGTATAATTTGACATTATGAAATGCTACAATTTATGCTACATATTATCATTGTAAATTTGACGATGCCACATGCTACAATTTATGCTACATATTATTGTATAACTTGCCATTGATGCCACATGCTACGATTTATGCTACATATTATCATTGTATAATTTGACGTTGATGCCACATGCTACAATTTATGTTACATATTATCATTGTATAACTTGACGTTGATACCACATGCTACAATTTATGCTACATATTATACATATGTACAATATACCATGATATACTTCATACTGATTGTGAATCTCTGGGGCATTCATTACGGATGCAAGTACATTGTGTAAAACCAGAATTTAATGAACTACAAGTCTGCATTCTTAGAGGAGACAGAGAACATGTAGAATGCCTTGACCACCGCCTCCCTGCTTATGATATGAAGTAGTCATGCAGTAAGATTGGTATGCGTCATGTTCGCGCAGTCATAACAAAAATCGAGTGATACTTCAAGGGGGATGAGCATATGCTGGAATTCGAATACCCAGCCTATGAAATGTACATAATTAGTCAACTCCTGCTCCCCTCACTGGGGACTTGCAGTTCATCCTGTGTGCGCAGGGACTGTGCAAGAGAGGTGGTGTGGGTGTTTGAAGAGTGCCCGTGTTACCCTATTTCTTCTAATTTTTCGAACAGCATTTTTAGACTTAGAAGCAGAAAAATTCCATCTTTTTTCAACTGAGGCTAAATTCAGTGGCATGTATATGTTATTTATATCAAGAACTGAAAACATAGCTGGTGGAATTTGTAGAATGTTTGCAGACTTTCTCTCCACAGTAGCCCGAAGTTAAGTTTTGCCGTCTGAATAATTAGACGAAATAGGGTAGCTAGTCTAATCTGAAGATAAAAACCTCTGGTTCATTTGCTTCTGGTAAAATTGACCTGTGTTTACGTCTAAAATAATGTGAATGGTTCCTCACTGTTCCATGATGCTTTAACCAAATTGTTTTTAGAATAATACCCCCTTCATTTTTCTTTCAAAACATTTACCAATCAAAATGTGCAATCATTATATTTTGTGTATTGAATGTGTATGTGTCATTGTTAACATTCATCATAATGTAATATCAACCTTTTTGTAATTATTGAGGCTACATCATGATGTTATATTGTGTTTATGGTAAGTTATCTGATGAAACTAATCACTTCACAACACAGATACATGTATGAAACAATGTTTTGTTACATGCATTTTAGAGTAAGTTCCCTAAGTATTCGTAACCCTAATTAAATTTAACAAATGTTCATCTTTTTCAAGGTCACATGATCTTGTACCTCTATAAAAATGAAGTTGACTCTCATTGACTTTATGATCAAAGATATGTCATGATTACAATTTTGACATCGTAAACTATCCCTTTCTGGACAGCAATATTTCAGTGGGACCTGCATATGGCGTATATATCTCGCCTAGTAGCATTTGCTAGATCTTGTGTTAAATGTTACATTATTGCAGAAACTCATAAAACAGGGCTATACCACCAAGCACCTCCACTCAAGTTTCTCAATTTGGCGATACATATCACATGCTGATAGTAAAATACGAGCGTAGCATGCAAGATCTATGGCATTACATTTCATAACTAATTCCGCTTAACCCGAGACTAGGGGCCGTATGAACCCATATACTTCAAGATCCTCATGGTGTTCATATGAACAGTCACAATCAAAGCATGACAGATACGTCATTCTCTAGATGACAACTTTACAATGAATATCATGGATTAAGAATACTGATCATGATATGGATTTGATATTTTTGGAACATCATGATGTCTTGCTAAAATCATCGACCATTTCTCCCTTGCAGGAAACTAGCCTATGTTTATACTATTTTTTTTTTTTTTTATTTGGTGCTAATGCTGTTCTGTGGAATATTAAATAGGTGTTTGGATTAAGGATGCGCATATTTTTTAATGGACCAGATGCTAAGTTATCTAAAACTACCTAATTGTGCCAAACGAGTCCCTGAATTTGTCCAAACTATTCAAAAGTGCTCTTTTTTTTAAATACCAATCTCCATTTCCATTCAGGAATACTTGGGGAACCATAGTATTGAACTGTAATTGTTGTTAAATATTTGTCACACCTTGGTAGTTGGATAAATTTTCGGCACAAAAAAAAACAGTCCTCTCGTTACTAGTGATAGAGTTCATTAGAAAACTTACCATAGAAACTATTCATTGGATTCCTGTACTGAAATTATTCTTTTTGACCATGTTAAATAATACATATGGTAAGCGATCCGAATATTCTATCTTTTTGCAATTAATGGATCGCTCACTGTATGTTTATGGGTCTGTAATGTATAGTCTCCCCATTGTTATCTGTGTGTATAATGTATATTCTCTCCATAAGTGGACCAATTTATAACGCTGTGAATTTTTATGTACATACATCGATCTCCTCGACATAAGCCGGTGATATAAGATCTGTGTTTTTACAACACCAGTTCGCATGCTCATCCCACAATACGCTTAGCTGAGTAGATAGTCGTATGGAGAAAAGGAAAGATAGGGCAATTATTATTGACCATTATGTCAGTCTCTGTCCCCATGTGCGAACCCAAACAGCATCATTCAGTGTGTCAAATTATTGGGGACTTTATGGAGATGGGGAAAGAAAGATGACCAAAAGTGTTGAATATCCATTTAATATGTGTGTAAGCCATCATTGAATCACACCTGTTAATGAGTTTTTATCATCTAAATTAATGGGAAGCTCCAGGCAAGCAAGGAAAGGTGTACAATTTTGAACTGGGCTGAGAGAGACTCGCATGATATTGGGCTGCAGAAAGGGGATATAATTAATAGGTGTGTAGCCTGGGATTGGGAGGGATATTTTGATGGTCAGGAAGTAAGGGAATATATAGGCAAGTGATCTGGACTTGAAAGAGATTTCATCGGGTGGGGAAACGTTGCACTGGTATGTAATTGAGGGCTATTAAAGTCTGACTCAGCAAGTGTGGCTTTATGATGCCATTTCGGTTGAGCGTTACACAATATTTGGGTTAAGTTATGTCACCAAATTGTGTGATGGGGGGGGGACGATATTTTCGGAGTGGAAAGGGGTTGCCCATGGCCCAATGTAGTGCTTGACCATTAATTATTCAACAACAATTGGGAGAATATTTACAATTGTATATGGCTGATACATCAATACATAAGGGCACAAGCTCCTTCCACAGCAGCTGTGCCAGTCCTGGATACTGTATTGGCATAATTATTTACAAACTTATTATTGACGTTGTTCATGTACAAATTGTATAGGGATGACAATTGTTAAGGGTATAACTTGAGTTCCGAAGTTTAATTTGACATTGTATTTCAGTGAAACACTATATAATGTGGTAGTTCTTCCAGTACAAATTTGTAATCTACTTAAACGGATGAGGCATAAAATTAAATTTGGATAAGAATTATAAGAGTAGAGTAAATGGGGAAATTTGGATAAGAATTGTAAGAGTAGAGTAAATGGGGATAGGGGTCAAACTGATCTCCAATCCCCTTTGGGGAAAGTTCGATCATTCTCTCCTAAATAGTTCCATTTCTCTGGGGCGAGCAAACTCTCCACACTAAATTTATTAGGATCAATAAAATCATTGGCTGCTCAATTACTGTAACATTTTAATCTGCAAGCACTTTTAACAATTTTAGAGAAAGTCATAATTAGCTACATGCTCTCCATCACAAGAAAACTGAAAATTTTAAAGTTGTCCACCATCTTGAATGTACCCTTTAAATTTTGCACTTGGGATTATGTAAATCTCACTTGTGAAGTTCTAGCTCTCGACTATCCCACCCCTTCCTTACAATTGCAGAAGTGTCGAGAGGTTGGGTTTACTTAAAGTATGCATAGGTGGATGGGGTTCATGGAGGTCTCACCTTGGTTGCAGGTGTGAAGCGGGGTTGGTTTGGTTATTGCGAGTTCATTTGTTCACTAGGGTTATCTTATAGCAGTACGTGGTTGGGTTGGTTTTGCTAAGGAGGGTGGGTCCGTGGGTGGTAAAATTGTTTCCATGGGCACAGCACAATTATCTTTTCTTATTTTGAGTCCTGGACATAAAATAGAAACCCTAGAATAGGGCGTTACCTTTTGGTATGCTTAGAGGTGTTAACAGGGATGGGCGGATTAAGAACTGTGGGTTGGGTCTGCTTTAAGGAGGGTGGGTCTGTGGATGATCAAATGTGCATTGCACGATGTCTTTGTTGATTTTTTTTTATTTTGGGTCGAGCATATAAAATGGTTTATTGAATAGGGTGTTATCTTGTGTGTTCTCCTTTAACCCATAAAAGTACTTCTGAAATTTGAACTGTTTTGAATTTCATAGTAGGTTATTTTGAGAGTTCAAAAGTTCCTTCGAATCGGAGATTAATACCTTCCGAACATTTTTCTATTTCCTTTGTTTAACAAAATACATTTCGGTGTTTAGTTGACACTAGTTATTCTTTATTTGCATAACGTAACTAGTTCCTTGTTGCTTTTTGAAGGAGTTCTGTTTTGCTCATATATAGATCTCTTAATTATTTAGAAACTTGGAAATCTTTATGTACATGTATGTCAATTGGTGTCCAGGCTCCAACTTACAAGAAATAAAGCATCCTTTCAATATTCTTTAATTTGTTTTAATAAGTGGAATATTATGAAAGTTTCAAATAAAGAACTATCTTCGCCAGTAAACATGATTTAGACTTTGTGTTTATTGCAGATAAAGAAACTACTTTAATAGAATAAAAAATATTTCAAAAAAACGTATCTGGTGCTTTTGATTGTTATTTGTGTGAAAAGTAATAGGACCCAAATGTCATGATACAACTGAAGATTGTTGAAAGCAACGTTAATTCATACTCGATTATTGTTTGTTTTAAATTGTATGGATGCAGAAGTATTGGACTTCTGCGTGTAAAACATGGGACAAGAATAAAGTGGTCCTTGATGGGAGTGTTACAGACTATAACCATATTTTGCTGTTGTGGAGAATTATGCCAATCTTTTCCGATTGTAATCAAACTTGGCCACCAGGTAGACTGCTATTCTTGAATGGCATTGTTGTCTATCAAACTCGCATTACACAAGCCTGTGATTTGGATTGTCAATACAAGCAACAGTAGGTGGGACTCGAAAACTGAACACCACAAATTATGAATATTTCACATTGAAAATATTTTATCTCCTGATCTGAAGTAATCTTGTTATATACATCGCTGTACTGCACCCTAAATACCAAGAAATGTAGGAACAACCAGCAACGATTTAATGTAAAACTCACAAAATATAACTGACAAACATCTGCTGCAAGTTGTCCATCATATTACCATTTCAATGGGAGGTCTTCTACCAAAGCCTTGCTACACCCACCTCGCAAGGACAATTATCAAAAAATTCTTTTGATAATTGTTCATAATTTATCCACGTAGAGTAGAAAAACAGAATTGGCATATACAACTAAAATAGTCAATTATTTATTTGTCTCATTGCATTTCTGCTACAATACTCTGGATAATAATGTTGGCTCCTTTAAACATTGCATTCATTTCACAAGTAAAATTGCTGTGTAACATGAACTACATGCTGGGTGAAGGCCGTATTCATTAGATAGTGCTCTGTAGTGATAAAAACCGTATACAGTCGTGAATCTTCTCCCAAACTTGAATAACTTATGGTCAAAATGAGTATTCGTGTAAACTTTGTTCTATCAGGGTGCAAAAAGTTGCACAAATTGGCACTTTCAAACAGAATTATGGCAAACCTGATGACCTCACTTCATTGTGGGATAAGATGCAGAAAAATTCTTTGAACTCCACCAATGAAAAGTAAGATTGAAACAAACTCTTATGCCATTGACTGGATTGAACAGCTGGAAGGCAGATATTGGTCCTGCCTTAATCTGGAATTTCACATCTTCAAATACAAGTCGATTTCTCTGTTCATATTTCGAATTAGCCATCCAGCTCCGTTCAATGAATTTACAAGTAGACCTGAAATGTCGCTGAACTCGAATACATTTGAATTTCAAATGTGCCGTATGAGTGAGTTATTGACTGGCTGTCTAACGTATCTGACCACCCCTACCACTAGATAGGAGGTATGACGTAAATATGCTGAGAAAATATGTCACCCTACATAGTCATTGGGTATGTTGTGATTGTCTCGTCTCTGGTTTGTAGATCATCTGAGATTAGAATTGCACCTTGTATTTGAATGCTTTCAGAGGTCTAATATATCAAGACTTGAAGGCTAATTCTAAGTGTTGATGGGGAAGTCGACTCGTGTATGAAGATGGGATTTCGAGTTAAACTCAGGATCGAGACTGGTTTGTTGAGAGCACTGCATGAAATTGCAGCAAGGTGCGACCTACGTTTCCAGACATGTCAAATTAAAGCTCTATCCCATACATGTTGCCAGACAAGCCGAATTAAAGCTCTGTCCCCATACAACTGTGCTAGTCCAGTGATCCTCCATTACTTATTAATGTTGTGTTACATGAGTGATATCAGGTAATTTCCAGGCAATGGAATGACGTTCTTTTGATTCCCACCCATCATTCATACAAGATCTGTCCTGTCCATAGCATCATTGTCAGTACATTATTGTTCAAGAGTATGATTGTCACATTTTCTCAAGTCTTCCATGAGAATCGAGTTATGAAATCTATAATAATCAATCTGTCGACTACAATAACCCCGGACTCCAGATTTTCGGAATACAAAGTCTTTGGGGGAACAGGCATTTCAGGAATGAACACGGACTCTCGTGTTAATCGAGTCAAGTCTGTGAAAAGATTACCGGTACAAGATTTGTCACTAAAAACTGGGAAGGTAATCTCCACCAAACTTAGAAGCCCTATGCGGAGACAGCTAGAGATAACTTCTTGAGCACCATGTGTAAATTATAGGAGCACTATTTACATGTCACCATGCACAGCACAGCACAGCAAGTCTTGACAGATCAAGGAGTCTGAAGACCAATCCATGCCCAGTCTGTGAAGTCATTATCTGATTATCAGGATTCAACGGTTCAAGCCCAGCCAAGTACATCCATCACTCAAACTTGATACCTTGTGCCAATGGCAGGTCTTTACTATAGTTGATTGTGCTGAAATGATAAACAGTATAAACTGAGGAGTTATTTCAAATACAAAGAACCTTTTGGAACAGATGTTATGCTGGACTGTTAACAAATCATACTCATTCTGAGCTGGAACATAATGTTATAATGCAGTCTTAATTCTTCTTTATACCTTTTGCTCACTCCTCAAAGATGATCTCGAGTTGACGATACAATGTAACCAGAATCATAGACTTACTTAAAGTGTAGTGTGTGTGGGGAAGAGAGATAAGTATGTGCTAATGGGACTTGTATATTATGCATGCCCAGCACTCCAGCAATGTACAGCTAATCGGCATATCTTTAAGCAATATCTAGCTTGCTTTCATCATCATGTTGGCTGTCCTGGGTGAGTGAATATGATTTAACGTCGCTTTCAACTATAATTCAGTCATATCACGACATTGGGTCCTATTCCTTTTCACACCCGGGAACCACACGGATGGGGTCCTATTCCTTTTCACACCGGGGAAGCCCACGGGTGCCTCAGTTAGTCGCCTCTTACGACAAGCTGTCTGAGGAGCTGAGGCCTATTCTTACGATGACCTGCGGTGTGCACAATGACTGGCTGTCCTGGTCTGCACATGCCCCCCGATATTTGAAGGGGCTCTCTCCAGTCCCCAAAATGACAAGGGGCAAGTTTGAAAGGTATGTGATGATCTGATAATTGCGATTACGGCGAGAGATAATTACAATTTTTACCTCGTAATCTATCCCTTTTTTTTGGATAGTAAACTTCAAGAGGAAGCTGCAAATTTCAAGAGGGAGCTACATATAGTGAATGCATATACAGCCTTGTAGCATTTGCTAGATCCTAAGTGACGTGACGACTTTAATCAACATTACCAGAATTGAAGAAACTTGTAAAACACGGCTATACCACCAAATTCTCGATGCATTTTGCTGAGAAGCAACAGTAACTCGATAATGTGATGTCTAGCACTGTAATATCACTTGTCTTTATTGCACCATGTAAGCATCCTGTCTGTGTCTTGTGTGCTGTCATCAGTGTTTTATAGGATGGATGGAGGGTGTTTAGTTCCACGTTGCTAGCAGGAACGCAACTTGGCTGAGTGGTGCAAGTTGGTTCGTCGCGATAGGACTGAAAAAATGTTGAACGAGACATTAAATCCTATTCACTCATTCACTCACTCGCTCACCCAAATTCTTCCATGGCATAGTTGATTTGACCGCTCGACTAGCGGACACAAGAGATGGTGACATTCATCAGGTCTCATTTTTTTATTATAATCAGACTAGGTTGAACTCACCAGGTAGATCTCCTCATGTATTGTTTCCATGCGTCACTGCCTGATTCACGTCCTCCTCCGGTCTGCTTCTCTCCACCTGTACACAATATCAGACACACAGTTAAGTATCTTAGTACCTGGTTAGCTGATTTTGGATGGTATTTCACTGTTCAGCAGTATTACATCAGTCTTCACACAATCTGCATTCAAATACACGTATCTAGTACCCAGCTCATCATAAAAATGCATTATCCTAGCGTCATAATGGTTTTCTGTGTCAATCATAATTGATAAAGATGATACATTTGTGTGCCAGGTTATCCGACCGAAATCAGTCAGAGGGTGTAACATAGATGGTCGAAGGTTATGGCTCTGACAATAGGAGGATGAACCATCATGTATGTGAATTTTAGGCCGATTTCAGGTTTTCTCTTGGAAATATGAAACTTTGAATATTTTGCATTCTGCCTGAAATTTTTGGAAAACCCACAATGAAATGTAAGTAGGAAATTTTTCGTATTTTATACAACCAATCGAGAAATACCGCATACCAAATGCACCACCAATCTCAGCCCCACTGGTTGGGATGTTGACGTTAACTAACCCGCAGTCGGATCCTTTATGCCTAGGGGTAAAAGAAGCAAGAGATTTAAACAACATTATTTTAGATAACATTTAACCACACAGGAGAAAGGAAGCACATGATATGTTCACAACTACAATGCAACTTGGCAACAGCAGACACATCAGTGTGGATCAAGCATGAACACCACAATTCAGTCCAGTGCCCATAATGGCCCGGTGGTAACAACCATGCCTTATTAAACTACTGATCAAGTTTGATCAATGTAAGGTCCAACAACAGGATAAGGTGGGTATTTTCTCCAAATATACTGAATTTCGCATGGCAGGAAGTGGGGGAGGAGAGAGAGAGAGAGAGGGGGATAGTCCCCCCCCTCAAAATCTTAATTGAAGCATATTTTATCATTTGAATGCCATCAATATTCATTAGGTCAAGGTCACTTACCCAATCCACTTGAACACATTACCAATGTCCTTAGTAAAGAGACTGCTGGCCAGACCTTGCTTCACTTCGTTATTGTACTGGATACCTTCGTCTAGACTCTACACAATCAATAACACAACCAGTTCATAATGACATGTGTAACTTCTATTAGACAACATGTACACACTCCACACAAACGTACCACTATCAGGACTACCATACACATTAAACTTGGCAATGTAAACTTAGCTGAATTGTGGGCCGCAACTAATTGTGGAGTTAACACTGATGGTCGCTTGTATAGGATTGGGCAAAAAGCCTAAGTGTTCATGATCTGGGCAGGCACTAATAAACCTTACACATGAAATAGATAACTTAAAGAGGTAAAAGCGTCATTTAAAAAATATTCAGCAAATAACATATTTCGATAAAAGTTATTCAGTATTTGAAAGCAACTATGGTGAACGTGTTTCTGTGACCTCATTTTTTAATATCACGGGCATTGAAATCACACTTCTGACATTCTCTGAAAAACGTAACAGCACCTGCACTTGGCTCCAGTGCCTGAGATGACGTCAGAAAACGCGCACTGGCATTCCGAGCGTGATGCTTTGCAACGTCATACTCGATCTTAGAACTTTTATCGCACTGTGACGGCTTCTAATGTGACGTCATGGATACCTGATCACGTTATCCGACGTCATCTCAGTCATTTCCCATTTTCATGTTGTTCACTAGACCGAATTGAAGAATCTGACAATAGTGATCCCTATATGAAATACGATATTTCAATACTTGAAAATCTTTTGGCAAATGTTGCAAGTGATCATGCTGTTCAGTTTACCCGAACAACTAAAATCACGCTACTACCTCTTTAAAGAATGGATGCAGAAGGTATTATTCATTGAAGTTATTAATGTGCAGTCCAGTTAAACTCGACTACATATACAGATCATTCTATTCTTGTCAGCGTTTGTTACCTATTAAACTGTCATTGTAACACCCTCTGATTGCATTGGGCCAAAATATGCATGCACATTCAGTCTTTATCGATTTTGAACAACATGGGAAGCATGTATCTGCATATTTACGAGAGAGGGAGAAGGCATCCAGTATATCCCGAAGAAGGAACAAATGAGCTGCTCAACTGTTGCAAACAGCACAGAACATGTCTTGTTTGGCTGTGACATACTGTCACTCCACTCCATTTAGAAATGGGCGATGCGGACTGGCCAAGAGCCATGTGCAAAAAGGCTCCATGCTGTGTTTTTAACCACAAGGTAATCAGAGGATATTTCTGACAGTAGGAGGTATACAATCTGATACCATGAGAAAGGTAAAACATTCACTGCAGGAACATACAATTTGAATTGACTCCTACTTTGTGAGATCTTGATAATTCTGTAGCATTATATTGTATTGAATGTTCAATATTAACTCAAAGATGCACCCACCTTACATTTGAGAACATAGACAATAGGAGCAAAAGTCTCTCTGTGTACCACGTCAGCATCATGTTTGAGACCAGATATTATTGTTGGTTCTACAAAGTTCCCAGGCTGATCCAGTACCTACAAACATGGGCAATACAAATGATCATTCAGTAAAACAGTAGTATTGTCAGTCTTCACGAAGGAAAAAAAAATCTGTGACTCTGGAACTCGACACTGGTTCAGGGTGTATGAAAGTAAATATTAAACAGCAAGATATCTGCAAGTTCAATATTCAGTTTATGATAGATGAAAAACTCTGAGCTGACAGATCGAGTTGATATCATCATACTCTAGATAACTTTTGAAAACATTAGTATGAGCAACACAGATGAGCAAACCGACATGCAGATCGATGTCCCGACTGAGGAACACTTTCTGGCTGTTGATCCACAGGGCCTTCTTTAAGTCCACATTCCATCTTATCAAGCCTACCAAATCAAGAGATCACCTATTGTGTGCCAGCCTTGCATGTGACGTGAAATTTCACAAAATTTTGTTGCCCCACTGTAGGGTAAGGACATATGTGTCAGTGAAAGTGGGGTTGAATTCAAAATGGAATACCGGTATGGGCTTCTTCAATTCTAGTGAGTGATGAACAAATGAAGGGTGGAGGTACGACACTCATCTATCCAGCAGTAATCCCAGACAGGACTGGCCTATCCAGTAGTAATCCCACTTGGGACTGGACTATCCAGCAGTAATCCCACAGGGGACTGGTCTATCGTCCAGTCCCAAGTGGGATTACTACTGGATAGGCCAGTCCTGTCTGGGATTACTGCTGGATAGATGAGTCTCGTATGGGATTAATGCTGGATAGGACAGTCCCGTGTGGGATTACTGCTGCATAGCCAGTCCAGTGTGAGATTACTGCTGCATACGGCAATCCTGTGTGGGATTACGGCTGGGGAGGCCAGTCCCATGTGGGATTACTGCTGGGTAGGCTAAACCTGTGTGGGATTACAGCGGGATAGGTCAGTCCCATGTAGAATTATGGCTGGATAGGTCAGTGCCATGTGGGATTACAGCTGCATATTGCAGTCCAGGGTCATATTACTTCTGGATAGGTCAGTCCCATGTGTTATGCATAGGCCAGTCCCGTGTGGAATTACTGCTGGATAGGCCAGTCCCATGTGTGATTACTGCTGGATAGGCCAGTCAGGTCTCGGATTACTGCTGAATAGGTCAGTCCCGTGTGGCATTACTGCTGGATAGGCCAGTGCCATTTTGGATTACTGCTGGATAGATCAGTCCTGTGTGAGATTACTGCTGGATAGGCCAGTCCCAAATGGGATTACTGCTGGATAGACCAGTTCGGTCTGGGATTACTGCTGTATAGTTGAGTTCCGTATGGGATTACTGCTGGATAGGTCAGTCCCGTGTGGCATTACTGCTGGATAGGCCAATGCCATTTGGGAATACAGCCGGATAGGTCAGTCCCATGTGGGATTACTGCGGGAGAGCTGTGACCTAGGAAAACATGAAACATGTCCACCAAGTTTTATAATCATCCCACGAAAGGTTCAACAAACTTTCCATGTACAGATCTACATGTAAATTTTTGCCCAACAAAAACCTTATCAATGGAAAGGTACAAAGTCTAAACTGCAATAATTAGGACAAAAATTCATATTTAATGTCATATTTCCTAAATAGCACATGCACATCGTCGAATCACATTGAACTTGGGTAGCAAAAGTCATCCAATGAAAGCTGACAGCTACAGAAAACTTTCCATGTACAGGTGTACATGTATATACATATACATTATTATTGGCAGATTACTTAGACAAAACCCTCAAAATTTGAACAAAAATTAATATTTCATCTCCTAAATAGCACAGATACATCTTCTAATCATAAGAAACACGTGTACCAAGTTTCATAATCATTCAATGACAGCTGACAACTGCAGCAAACTGTGGTGTACAGATGTACATGAACGCAAAACTATCATTTGCCATAATTTGGAGAAAAATTAATATTTCATCTCAAAAATAGCACAAGTACATCCTCCAATCATAAGAAACATGTGTACCAAGTTTCGTAATCATCCAATGAGAGTTGACAACTGCAGCAAACTTACCATGTACATGTACATGCATACATGTAGAGGCCTACATGTACAATTTACCTAAACAGAAAACTCATTCATTTGCCATAATTTGGAGAAAAAGTAATATTTCTTCTCAAAAATAGCACAGGTACATCCTCTAATCATAAGAAACATGTGTCCCAAGTTTCATAATCATCCAGTGACAGCTGACAACTGCAACAAACTTTCTAAGTACAGATGTACATGTGCACTTCAGCTAAACGCAAAACTCTTATCATAGGGATTTTAACATTGGAGCACCCCAGGGGTAGTACCCCCAGGTGGCATAACCACCTCCCATATTTTTTCTAATTTTTCTAGATTTTTTTTTAATTTGCTAAACCAAAAACCTTATCATTTCCAGGCAGGGGACACCGACAACCGACACCGACGACATCCTCTTTCCCCCCTCACAATATCTCCCCTTTACTTCGTAAGGCGAGATAAGAAGGACATGATATCTAAGAGAAAAAGTAATATTGTGTATGAGCCAACATTACATGTACCTTTCCTCCATACTCAATAGTACCTCCCTGAGACACTGCATCTGAGACGGCTTTCTTAAACAGCTCCACCCCTTGTTTACTGTGCATGGGACCATACAGTGTACCAGCTGAAATATACAGGACATCAGAGATTTACATTGCACACAGTCCATACAACTTAACACTGAGAATCAGATGGCCTTCATGAAGTTACTTAGAATGAACCCTTCATCATACCCTTGTCTTGCCACATAGGTAAGACAGATGGATTAATTGCCTCAAACAACTATTATAAATCTAGGTCCCGATATATAACCATTTCATGATTTGTTGATTCCCGGGTTCCCCATGTTACCTCAGCCTGGATTGCTCTGGGCAATAGTTGCTACAGCTCTTCACAGCTCTTTGTATGCTCATAAATTGTGAAGCACACTTTTTCCCCATCCCTTGCAAATATTTAATGTAAAGCATATTATCTTTAAGTCTTTAAGCTGTATTCTCAAAGGAACTGAGTTAACTGATTTCTATCAGGTTAGCCAGTTCAAACCTTATTCCTGTATTTAAGCATATCATATGCCATCACAATAAGCCATCACAATACTACCCACAGTGACCCATGCTGAGATTACAGGGTGATCAGTGGTGTGTGAAATGATATGGGGAAACTTCAAATTCATTCTCACAACCTACCCGATAAAGTTCGACACATGCATATTTATGCACCCAAGACAGATTATGGTAATCCCTCTAATAATTCAATCCGTATATCAAAATTCAATCACCGTCAAATTTGAAAACAAAATTCAATCGGCTGTTCTAATAAATTTGATAACCCTTTAAAATCATTGAAATAATGAAGAAATAATGGATTATATGCATAATTCTTTTCCATTCAACCATGTTTTCAACTTCCTTTTCTAATAAATTTGATCACCCTCTGATATTATAGTAGAAACTTTCACTGCCTGTGATGGAATTATTGCAAGCATTACCGTAGCTCCTAATCCTCGATTATCTTTGGAATGTACTACAGAGGCCAAGATTTAGAAGGAAATGCAGCATTTCTGAAAATGAAAGTGCTTCAAACTTACACTCCAGTGGATCTCCAATCCTTAGTTTACTGTAACCTTTCTTTAGCCTGCTCAACACCTCATCATGTACCTTTTCATGTAATATCTGTTAAAAAAAAAACCCAGAACAAAGAATATAAGATAATTTTTTACTGGAGTGATCTGAATAATCAGACCAAATTTGATGTGTATAGCCCAATTCGGAAAGGGTTTTATCTCCCTTGTTCCAGTAGGGGCGTGTTGATGCAGAGAACTTCCAGTAAGTACCAAAGGCCCTCACAATTAGTTTTATTAATTAAATATTCTATTTTTATAGAAAATTATCTTTCTAATGTTCATGATGTAAAAATATAAACAGAATAGTTTTTTAAACGAATATTCTGGAATAGTTTATAAATATATTTTGCAAAATAATTGCCGGTGCCTTTGGTAACAGTGAAACTGAGACGAATACTTCCCGGAAGCAGCTTTTCATACCTCTAACCTTAAAGAGTGGCAGTTATTCAAGAGGAGATCAGACACTTTCCGGAAAGGACTATATATACACATGTTTTACCCGGTCATGCTAATCAAATCCAGATGATGAGTGTTATTGATGAAAACGGGATCAAGACTTACCAGTCTGCGCGTTGTTGTACAGCGTTGTCCTGCCGTCCCAGCACAGGCAAATACAGCAGATTGTACCACCATATCAAGATCTGCATCATCATTTACTGTAAACAGTCAAATGGATATTGTTCAATATCAACATGCCATTTACATATCATCACGATCAGTATGCCAGTAAAGCGTTTCTCTGGTCATTCAAGATTACTTTGCGAATAATATAAATTTAATAGCCTGCTTTGTGTTCCAGAGACTCATTTTGATGTTGTCATAATAAAATCTCATAATGCGGTCTCTACCATTGCCCCAATGAACAGATTTATATCAGCACAAATTTTGTTACCTGTCGTGATTGTGTGAGGTTAGTACAGAATAATTTACCCCATCACAAGGCAATATTATAATTATTTTATTGTTCACTAGTTTGTGGCTTCTTGCAGATACTTCTAGACACAAAAGTTATGACACCACAAAGGTCATAGCTGATAACTTGAAAGGCACTCGGCATGATGCCAGAGGAACCTTTACTGCTCTCCCATGCAAGTCTAATATAGAAGTGTATAACTCACACAGACGCGCACAGTAGGATATTAAAATACTTTCTTACCAATAATAGCATTATTTCCTCCAAGTTCAGGCAAGAATTTACCTACAAAATGGATATAGCTCTATATATTACATGTATTTGATATAAATGGAATAGTGTTACGTACATGTACTTGTGAATTAATAATGAACACAAAGTTAATACCTAGTAAGGGTTAACCCCAAACATTATTCCAAATTACTGATTAAGGTTTTTGAGAAGAGAAAGTTAGCAGGTAATTACCTAACAGGAGAGTTACATCTGTTATACTGGATAAAAGCATGAACTGGCACTACCAACATTATCAAGAATGAACTCCTTGGGAAGACGATAACTGATGTCACATGTAACTTGACAAACATGACAGAGTGCAAGTTAGGATACAAGTACTACATATACAGTACATCTTCAGACTGAGGCAAATTTAATTAACTTTTGAGATTTTAAGGATGTCTGCTGCTGGTAAATCAAAGTAATTAACTTTTTGAATAATGTGTGTTGTTGCATTCACAATTTTGTGTAATATGAGAAAAAACAAAAGGAAAAAATATAGGTTGGTGAGCATTTTTCAGCTGTAGGCAACATTAAGTGGACTGACCCATGCTCCATTTGATAACCCAGAAAACATAGGGAATAGCCCTAGTTTTGAAGCATATTCGTTAAACATTCATATATTTAGTACCAGGTATTTAACTCTTTCTTATATTCTAACTGTTTGCAGATAATCACAATGTCTATCAAAATTTATCAAATTGGATGGATGTTGCTGTGCAAACTTCTCAGCTAGAAGGATTTTAAGAAAATTCCTATCTCTTAACCTAGGAAGGGAGATAATCCAATAGGCAAAATGGGCAAAATGGCCGCCAAAGTCAAAAATCACCAGCAGAAATCCTAAAGAGAGAAATAGAAATAATCACCCATAATCAATGCACCGCAAACATTTATGTTTCGTGTTTATCATGTGCAAAACATTATATCACAAAGATGATAATTTCTTAATTATGTTAGCAAACATTTACCAACCAAATCTCTCCTGGACCATCATGGATACCTTGTGTCCCACCTGAAATAGATGAAATATATCAAACAACCATCGACATGATCAAGACCATTTTACACCGATACATGTAACTTTTCAGATATTGGACATTTCTCAAGACTTGCAAGATGGTCGTCTGCATGAACCAAGTCAAATCAAATTTTAACAGAGAGAGAGAGAATTAAGATTTAACACACATTTGCCTAGGTCTTTACAGTGGATGGTAGTCATCAATGCCCAGAGTTGTTGTCGATATCCAACTTGCCTGGTCATTGTTTTAAAAGCTAACTAATCCCTGATAGTGTCTGTAGCCAAGATCAAAGGTATATTCTCTCCAGTGAGCTATATGTTTATTTCTAACCAATTTCTCTAATTTTCAATTCATATAGAGATTGTGGCCATTTGAAATTTCAATCGCGTACAAAGCTATCATGTTTACTACACAACTCACCTGCGTGCTTCCAGTAAATGACAATAAATTTACTCTTTCATCTTTTGCCATCAGAGTTCTGTTGGTGACATAAAACAAAATATTCAGTCTTCAATATAGGACTCCACAAAAGTATATTCCCATGTACATGCACAGTTTCTCATGCACATGCAAGAGAAATTTAGTATCTCAAACTCATTCAATATGTGATTCTCAAACTCATCCAGTATGTGATATGTCATTTATCCATACAATGTATAGTAGTATATGTTGGATAAACCAAACATGTCCATGAAGTGGATAAACTGTGAGGATAATAGCAATGTGATCACAAGATCAGGGGCAGTAAATGTCAGAACAGACAAGAGAGGGCTAGCAATCCATAGTATGACCACTCCCAAATATGAACAATATTGATATTGAAATACAAAACAGGAAGAGACCAATTGGCATGCCACATTTTTTCCGCCATCTTAGCAAATTTATTTTGCCATCTGTTCCACCAAACGCCTTTGTTCAAAGCTTCTCAAATTCTGAGATAAATATCGAATACTGACGGAAAAATATGATCGTAGCATGCAAGATCTCTGATGCTACATTTTGTAACTTGTATGTATAATTCCACTTAACCATGTTAACCCTGGGCTAGGGGCCATTTTAATATCAGGTGTTTTACATCTTCATGGTATTCAAATGAACATCCACAATGAAAGCGTGACTGATAAATACTCTGGAAAATGACTTGGAAATTCATTTGAATAGCTGTCTTGCTGACATCACTGAAAACTGCTGACTGCTTCTCTCTTGTAGGAAACCATCTTGTGTTTTTATAATTTTTATTGTGTACACATTTGAAATTGGTACTAACTGTCATACAAAATAGATATTTCGATTATTGATGAAGAAATTCTTTTATGGATGATGACTGAATATTGAATGTCGGATCTGACGCTTGCTATTCACCAACTCCCATTACAGGGTTAGTCATTTTCAACCATCAAAACTTTTCACATTTGGGACCAGTCATAGGCTGGAGTACATGTACTAATCTCCACTTCGGAAAATTAGGAATTGTTAAGGCAGAGTACATGCAGCATTCCATATAAATATAACTTTTGATCTCTAAAAGTGTCTCTTCAAGAAAACTGGCATGAATCTACACAGAAATGGCTCCTTCTGTCTGTCCATGTCTTTTGCATTTTTCTATTTACCCTAAGTGAAGCAGGTATTTTCTTGGTTAAATGTATCTGATAAATCTATTAACTCACCCAATATCTGCCCCTCCACAAACCATAGAACAGGTGGCAGCTGGCATATTGTTGGCTTCCAAAACTGAAGCCAGTATTCTGAAAAGTTCAGAGCAAACATCAAATCTACATTTTGTACACACATTTCGAATGGGATAAGCAAGCCGCTTTAGCATGGTAATGAACAAAAGTGAATATTTTTATGTGGATGAAATGTCCCAAACTGACAACAGGGTGAAAAAAAAATAGCACATGTGCTCATGATTGGAAGAAAAAGTGATGTCCAACGAACAGGAGCTCATTTCTACTAGTTACGCAAAATACCAAATTATAGATTTTTATAACAATTAAGCATGAGTGAGTGAGTGAATATGATTAAACGTCGCTTTCAACTATATTTCAGTCATATCACGACGTTGGGTCCTATTGCTTTTCACACCCGGGAACCACACGGCTGGGGTCCTATTTCTTTTTACACCCGGGAACCCCACGGTTACCTCAGTTAGTCGCCTCTTACGACAAGCTGTCTGAGGAGCTAAGGCTTCTTCTTACCATGACCTGCGGTGTGCACAACGACATCCCAGGTCAATCCCCGGAAGCCCCACGGGGCCAATTAAGCAGGAAAATAAGGCACAGGACATTAAGCTATCACCCCCATCACAGGATATGGTACATACCATGACCTTATAACCCACCACATTTGTATATGAAGAGAGGCGATCTCATTCTGATTTGCAGAGGTGTATTAGAAATGGCAGATGCTTACTTTCAGGTTTGCTATGAAATTTAAATTATAAATGTTTGTCTTGATTAATAATCAACATTCACTTGTTTTGGAGTGTACATAGTGTACTGTTTCCACAGTTTGATCGAAGCTTCAACATGAAATCCTTGTTTGCATCCAGTAAGTGGTATGATCTATGAGGCTGTGCGAGCTGAAAGGTTGAATTGTGAATAGCTCTTGAATGTACAGATGGAAATGTCATGAGCTTTGCATTTATCGATTTGGCTTTGGTGTCAAAAATACTTAAAAAATTTCCAGTATTCCAGAAATACCTTTAAAACTGCACATAACTAATGGGACACCTGCATAACAGACTATTTTCATGTGACTTACTTTGTGATAGCAATACTGGTTAGAGGTGTGGTCGGAGACCCTTTCCTATATCAAGAAAAAGTATCAATGCATCACACTGACATCATACAATGTATAAAATAAATTGCAAACAGAAAGAAAACTGTCACAGATACAGACCGGACAGGAATGGGCGGATGGATGGACAGAAATCACCATCACATACTACATTTGCCTTTTGGGTGGATCTATGAAATCAAGACTAGACATGGTTGAACAGAGCTTGGTGATGCCACTAACATCACATTATAACTCCACACGGCTGCACGAGTCGTACAAAACAGAGGCTGATGTTGAAGGCTATGACATTTGGAATTCCATCATGAAATATTATTATGTAACAGACAAAGTTACATCTATCAGCTGCTTTTTCCATTTGTTTTTTGAGCAGTTGACCAAAATCATATGCCTTAACACTACCAGGCCTGGGGGGGGGCCATTATACCCCCCTGCCCCACCCCCAACAAACATGCTGCTCTATCTCCATTAAGAGCTGACCCGCCGTGACTTTTTATTTATCATATTGAGGTCATTTTGACCCTATTTGCATAACCCCACGAGCAGAGGATCTTGGGAAAATTCAAAATGGCGGGGATGTGGGATACCAGAAAAGTGATGTTTTCATTTGTGATCATTTTTCTTCAAAATCACTGCTTTTCCACGAGGAAAGTGGGCAGAAACTATTTTCTTTCACATCAGACTAATATTTACTAATTTTTCATGCAGTTATTGTGGAGAAATTGCCTAATAAAGAATTTGAAAAATCTGAGCAGAAAATGGACCAAAAAATGACGTCGCTGTAAAGACATCAAAGGCCTGGACAGGTCCCAAAAATGCCAGGCCAGATAGGGTTAAAGCGATTGATGAATTACCTATTTGACTGCTATGCCACCAAGTATTATTTAACACATATTTCAAGGATGAATGAACTAGCTCTTCAACATCTCAATAACCATGATGACTAGTGCAATAGATTCTCCTCACCATAATACGGTATTACCACAGACAAGAGAGAGACAGGAGTTCCAGCCATATACAGCCACAGGGAAGTTAAAGGCTGTGATGACACCCACCACTCCCAGGGGGTTCCACTGTTCTAACAGCATGTGACCTGGCCCTGAAACATGTATATGGATACAGGAACTAGGGATTAGGAATATACATATATTCTGTAATATAGTTTAATATTTCAAATATGCAAAACCAAAAAATAAAGCCTTAAGAAAGAGATGTCCAGTTAGCTAGGGCATAGAATGCATTTCTCCCAAAATATTTGAACAGATAGCAGCTTTTATTGTAAGATTCCAATTTTATGTGGCATAAACTCACGTTCAGAAGGGAAGACGTGGCCAGCAAACATCCTGGAGAGACCGACAGCAAAGTCTGCCATGTCTATGTACTCCTGTACCTCCCCCTCGCCCTCAGCTAAGATTTTTCCCATCTCCAGGGACTCCTACAGGTGTAAAAAACATAGAGGCAATCGGTTACCAACTAGCATAGCTTAGACATGGAGGCAATCGGTTACCAACTAGCATAGCTTAGACATGCAGGCAATCAGTTACCAGCTATCATAGCTTACAGTCAATCCTCCAATAAATCAATCACGGGAAGTAAAATTTTTCTCTATAAAATCAAGGGATGATCAAATTTATTAGAAAGAGAGGAAGTTGACAAAATGGTTTGAGTGAGAGAATATGATTTAACTTCGCTTTCAACTATATTTCAGTCATATCAGGACGTTTGGGTCCTATTCTTTTTCACATCCGGGAACCCCACCTGTAGGGTCCTATTCTTTTTTAGACCAGGAATCCCATGGAAGCGGGGGGGTCATATTACTTTTGATACCCGGGAATCCCATCGGTGCCCCAGTTAGTCACCTCTCACAACAAGCTGTCTGAGGAGCTGAGGCCCATTCTTACCATGACCTGGGATGTGCACGACGACATCCCAGGTCAACCCCGAGAGCCCCATGGACCCAAAATGGTTCAAACTCGTGCAGATAATCCATTATCTTTTTTTGTTTGTATTTCAATGACTTTAGAGGGTGATCAAATTTATTAGAATAGCTGACTGAATTTTGTCCCCAACATTGATGGTGACTAAATTTTGATAAAGGAAATTGACTAATCAGAGGGAATACTGTGGATATGCTGGGGACCACTGTGACACTCAATGAGGATTTTGCCTACAGATCCATTCATTCAACTATTAATGTTACATAAACATTGCAACCGATATAGTGTCTTGTGTATGAAGGCAACAGTTTCCCCAGTTTATGGGGGCATCCATAATTGTACGTTCCGGCATATTGTCCTACATAAACCAGGTAAAGGTGGCTTGTACCGGTCACTGTGTTCTGACTGTCCAATGTTCTACATGTAACGAGTTAAATTTCACTCCCCAGCCCTTCTGTCACACTTACCAGGCATGCAGGATGCCACTCAAGGTTAATGTAATCTGATTCACCAGTGTGCAAAGTTAAGTTTATGGTCAGCTTTGTTCGGAGTATACCTATACAAAGGACAGTGTACAGTTCAGTAGACAGGGAGGGGGACTATAAGCTCTGGAGTACAACTGCTACATTGAGTGAATTTGTACATGTACAAGTAAACCGCCTTTCAACTTAATTAAGTAACAAATCTTGGAGTGGAAGATGATCTCTTCTGAAAACGCCTGTAGAGTTACGGTACCTACTGTTGACAGTTTTGAATAATCAGAGGTGATAGGCAGGCTGTTTATTTGGACTTGGCTTCTAAAATGTGTTTTGAGTGATGTAATTATGAGATGTCTTGTCGTATATACCTTGGGGTGAATGATTAAGTACGATTTGACATCGATTTCAACAATCTTTCAGTCATATCATGATGCTTGGGTCAAGGTCAATCAACTTCAATGAGGTTGTGATCAATGAGCAGACTGGAGTATGTGGTGTAAATCTTGAAAAGGTAGCTCTTGTGCTACAGTATTACCATATAATTTAACCTAAAAATAGGCCATGAACAGTCATGTTCAATATTAAGATTCCGGTCAATGAGCATAAGCATCTTTAGTGTAGATTTGGAAAGGATATCTCTAGAGAGGTGTTAACAGCATTGAATCTGCAGTTAACTCATTATTTGACCTTGAAAAAATAGGTCAAGTTCATTCATCTTACATAGCTAATAGTACATCGTTAGCTGCATCTGTGGTACAAATTTGGGAAGCTTGGCTAGAAGCATCCAAGAGGTACTGTGCTAACATTAAATCCACTGTTAACATACTTGACCTTGAAAAAATAGGCCAAGGTCAGTGGTTTTGAATAGGCTTCTGGTCATTAGCCAGATACAGATATGACCTAAATGCAGAAAGGCCAGATAATATCCTTCCAGAGATACTGGGTTAACAACAATGGGAATAATTTAAATGTGAAATTTGACATAGACAATTTGGGTGACAGCTAGTTGGACATTTCAATAGGTTTCTGGCCCATTGCCAGCATCATATGTGGTATGAATTTGAAAAACCTGTAAAGCTATAAATTATAATCCTTCAAGTGATATCATGATAACAAGGATGATGGACAGATGGACAGTCCAGGACAGACAGATGGACAATGCCGACGACGCACTACCTGTAGACTAAATGACCATAGGCAAGATCATCTAAACACGCATGAATAATTTAATAACTGTTGGTAATAAAACAAATCCAGTTCACACACCAGCTTTCCCAGAAGGAGTCGTTTCTCCCTGAGGGCATGACCAATCTGTCTGACAATCTCCCCTCTCTGTGGGGCCGGTACCTGTACAAGCATAAATTATTACATGTGCCATGATTAAACTGTGATTGACAAGCTACATTGACTGTCATGACTGTTCCAATTACTGCTAGCAACTACATACCTAATATATGTATTTGCATGATCTGAGAGAGAGAGAGAGAGAGAGAGAGAATTAAGATTTAACGTCACATTCATCAATATTTCAGCTATATAGCCACGATTGCATGATCTCGGACCAAATAGGCCTCCATGTAATTTACGCTTTACTGAAGTCTTATATTTCGAATTTCCCAAATTAGACTACAGTTTCACCACAATAAAGGTGAATTTACTTATAAAGTCTTAAAACCCACTGGGATTAAGTAACTTACATCTGACCAGTCATTCCAAGCCTGCTTTGTAGCTGTAATGGTCTTTTCATAATCTGCTGCACTTGCCTAGATAAAATGTAATAATGTGATAATAAGAAAATGCTATGAAATTAAGTTAGATGATAATAATTTATGATACATACGTACGGTCTAATACACAATATAAATTTTAACATATTCAATGAAAGACTGGGATTTTCAGTGTATCAAACATTACTGTGATAACCAAAGATATCAGTTAGTAGGAAGGGAAGAAGAATTACCATGCTGTAAAAAATGGGTGGCCTTCCTTATTATGAAATTAGTGTGGGGCCACTTTGTGCGAAACCGTGGCAAGTGTGGACTAAGGCTTACACAGAACTGTGTACTCCTGTGGGGTTTTTTCAATGAATAATTTTCTCCAATTAAATAATTTTCTCCAATTAAATAATTTTTTCCAGCAGGCAGATGGTTTTGCTAATAATTCTCATTATTATGATCAATTGGTGGTCCAAAATTTATTTTGTGTAATTTTTAGTTCTTCATTCAGTGAACTACCCCATGTCTTCTAATTTTTTCGAACAGCAATTTCAGAAGCAAAATAAACCTATCTTTACATCAACCGAGGCTAAATATTGTGGCATGGAAAATCCAGCTAGTGAAAATTGTAGAATTTTAGCAGAATTTCTCTCCGCAGATGCCCGAAGTCAAGTTTTGCTGTCTTAAAGAAGAAATCGGGTTTAACAGCTTTTGCAGAAAAAAAGGAATATAACATGAGGGAAAACAGGGTCAGCAAACCATCCTAATCAAAATGTTTATTAATTGGTAATTCTACCAAGGCATTGTATTTTTAAAAGATTCCAGACTGAGCACCCCAAACAGAACAATGTAACATTAGAGAATATATAAAAGTTTAGGAGTAAAAAAATGAGCTCCAAACAAGGAAGGAATCCAACAAATTCTGATCAACGATCCTGTCCATTTTCAGTTCACTGGAATTTGTTCTACATGTTGTACACGTAGGTTATCAGCTAAGGCAGACTCTCAATTTTGAGGGGAGTGGTCACTCTCCAAACTTTTTCTTGAGAAGAGCTTCTGATCACTCTCCTGGAACTTGGAAATGCAATGGAGGGAGATATTGGAGTGATCACTCTCGCACTAGTCACGCAAAACCAAATTTAGCAGAGTGATCAAGAGTGCACAACAACAGCTCCCGCAGATTTCATAAACATGCGAGACTGCTATTGCTAAGATGAAGACATGCAGTTTTTGAAAAAAAGTATTCTGCAAGTACTTGTGAAAACCAGGGAAACAACTTACAAAATATCGGCATGATTACGTAGAATATGCATGCATATCAATCAGTGAGTGAATAGAATTTAACGTCGCTTTCAACAATATTTCAGCTATATCACGACGAACCAACTAAGCACCATGCACCCAGCCCAGTTGTGTTCCTGCTACTTCAAAGAAGAAATCTTTGAAGCAGCATGGAACCAGACACCCTCCATCCACCCTATAAAACACTGAGGACAGCACACAAGACACAGACAGGATGCTTAGGCCTATAATGGTACAATAAAGACAAGTGATATTACAGTGCCAGACATCACATTATTAAGTTCCTGTTGCTTCTCAGCAAAATGCACCGAAGCAACAGGAACTGTACCCATCCAACCACCCGCTGCATATCAATCAGGTCAATGCGGTCATCTATGGTCATCCTTCATACATCAACACTTGTACATGTCATTACATACTTTGGGCGGGATGCGAGACAGACAAACAAGCAAACGTGTGTGGCTGGGGATGATATTGTTTAACCTAGAAATGGTATATGGCTCTCCTGTTCATCTGTAATATGTGGCTCAGGTCAGCTGACTTTTGAGAATCATTGACGGAGTAACACAAACACATTCAGTAGCAGTGCTGAGAATACTGACCTGGGTGACCTGAGCTATAGGCTGGTTATTGGTAGGACATATTGATGTGGTTACCTGTAAACAGAGATTTGAATCATGATTTTGAAATATCTTCATCTTCTGAACCCAATACTTGTGGAATGTCAATTCTAAAAACATTACTGCATATATGTTTATCTGTGGATGAAGAAATACCAGGGAAAAACATGATGAGAGCACTAAAACATGTTAAAAGTGAAGAGAAATTAAGAAATAATAGCTGGTTTACTGCGGAAAAAAAAGTAGGATAGATCGACATGCAACAGGAAACAGTAGTCTGATGTAATTACAAGATACATGTAGCACCCCTTTACCTGACAAAAAATACATTGGCCGAATCAATTAATCGAAGCATAGAACACCTGCAAGTCGCGTGCCTGAACTCGACACGCAGGGGACGAGTCCACACTATGGCAGCTAGGGGCAAGCTAAATTGCTTTTAATGGTAATGGTATGGTAATCCCTAATAATTCGATCACAGGAAGGGAAATATCCAATCATGAAATATGGGAGTGATCAAATTTATTAGAACAGGAAGTTGACAAAATGGTTTGATATCATGCATATAATACATTCTTTCTTCGCTATTTCAATGATTTTAGAGGGTGAGCAAATTTATTAGAACCAACAACTGAATTTTGTCCCCAAAATGGTGATTGAATTTTGATAGGTGGATTGAATTATTAGAGGGGTTACCGTATGTTATTCACAATCACACAATATTAAGAGATATGGAGATTGACAGTCTCCGCTTAGTCCAGTGTAACACGACACCAGGCTTTCTTTTTTAATATGCTGTTGTTTGCTGATAAGTCAGGTTCATCAAATCAACATTTATGTTGAACAGAAATCGACCTACCATCGTTAACACAGTAGTGGAAAAAATGGTCAAAAAATAAAGAATTTGCATGCCCACTCATCTTGATTATTCGAAAGACCGGTACCTACCATTCCCTACTGCAAACATATCCTGCCATGTTATTCCCACCCAGTCAATCTAGAGACTTTTTTTTTTCCAGTGACGGATTTGATTGCGTAAAATAGGTCCATGACAGAACCCCCACAAGACAAAACCCCCATTGACAAAATCTCCACAGACAAAAGTATTTTGTACTATGTTTACAAAACATCTCCCTAGTATAATCCGTGGCGTGTCCGACTCCTACTCCTCCTCCTCCGCTTTACTCACTGCACAGTGGGTCGCATAGGTGTGGCGCGGGATAGGGTGGTGCGAGAAACCTGGGGTTTTTGCTACCCGAGATTCCATGGGCCAGGCTTGCACCCTACAGTAGAATGGGTGGACTGCACATGTGCGATGAGTAGTAGTATAGAAAGGGCACACGATCTTCCTATCCCTATAAACTAACCCATGGGGGTGAATGAGCAATCGTGATCTTCAAATAGACAAACTATAAAATTAAACACTATAAAATTATTACGTTTAACATAGACAGGATGATAGATTAAACCCAGTTTTATTTCACAAAAACTGGTTTAATCATTAACAAAAACAAAGGTTGGTGACATCAGGATGACTGATCCTAATTTAATAGTTGTGTATGATGCATCATGCATATCATATATATATTTTTTTTTATTTACAAGTAACGTAAAGTATTGTATGTAATATATTTATTTTTATACATCTATATCATGAATTTGGTTTAAACATCATATTTATTCACCATGTCATGAACTTTTAAAGTGCCTATAGTATACATATATATATGCATCTATAGCCCCGTTCACATGCACACGTATGCAAATTTGCACCCTATGTAAAAAAATACACATGTGTATTTCTTGTCATGTGAACGGAAATACACATGTATGTATATTTGCACTTTGAGTTTATTTGCATCTGGTCAAGAGCAGGTGCAAAAGTATATTTGCACATGTGTAAATTTACACATGTGCATTTTTACACAGGTGAGTAAATTGTGTGCATGTGAACAGGGTTTATGTAATGCTAATTTACAAATACATGCACATGTGGCAGAAGAAAAATATGTCCAGTAAAATATTTGCATTTGTTCCTTATTTTACAATTATTGTGGGGGTTTTGTCTGGTGGGGGTTTTGTCTGGTGGGGGTTTTGTCTAGTGAAGGTTTGTCAATGGGGGTTTTGTCTTGAGGGGGTTTTGTCTGTATCCTGCGCAAAATGGCTACAATGAAGAGGCCATGACCATAGTCCTTATTTGGGTATATCATACAGCTCCTCACATAAGTCATGATAGTATGCACGTGTTGAGGACCTTCCTTACTTATCACATTATGGAATTGTAAAGGGATGTGGGAAGGAAGAATGGAAGAAATTCATGCTGATTAAGTTGTCTTTATTTCATTATAAGAGTTTTGTAGCAACATGGCCCGTTTATTCAATGATGACGTATGTGCCATTTTGCGAATTCAAATCTGTCACACCAAAAAAATGCCTCCAGAGTGACAGGGTAAGTCTTTTGTTATTGGACCTGGATGAATGAACCTGCATACAGGGAATTACATGATATTGATGCAGTTGGTACTGAATTATCAAGAATGTAAATTCTTTATATATTTTTAGTCCTTTTAGTCAGTTTTACTGCTCCTGTATTAGCAGAGGTAGGTCGATTTCTGTAAAAAGTAAACAGCATATTACTTCACGAAGCATATGTCTTTCTCAAAATGATATTTTCACAATGAGTGGATTTATATAGCATCACTCTTTTTCTCTTTAAAAAGGTAATGGAGCAACTAAGGCAAACCTGTTGCTCATGGTTAACGGTGAAGGGAGGAGCTAAACCTAGTGGCAGAAATGTCACTCTCCCATCGAGCTAAATTTTTAGCGAGAGTGACAGGATTTGCTGAAGTATCTTTGGTTCATTGACTGGCAGCCCATGTCTGAAATTCCTTAATTGTATGAAATTTCCACCTCTTTCGCCCAAATAAAGATTTGTTAATGATCCTCAAGCTGAATGTGTTTATTTACCCGTCGAAAAAATATATATCCAACAACAATTGTTTACACTATCATCACTTGATGCCCATATCCATTTTTTGAAAACTTTTCAAATATTCATATATTCATCTAACTTGTCACATGTTCTATCATGTGATATTTTTGTACAGCCCTGGCTGGTACATGTATATTAATGAGTCATGTGGCATTTAGCCAATTGAGAAGACAGGCAATATGGCAGCTTGTATAGCATAACTGGGTACATGATGTTAAAACGGTTAAAACATTTGCATTTGAACGGACATATTAAGGGGTGAGTGACCATGGACAACTTTCTGGCCATGGACAGTAAGTTCTTTATTCAGAAAGTTACTGTTTTAAGAATTCCTTGGAATGGCTCTGACATGTATCCATGTCCGGGTCAACTCAAGTTTGTGATGTGCTCGAGTGGTATTAACTTTCCATTAGTAAATGGGATGTATGAGTGGCGCCATGGCCTGAAGTAACCGGACAAACGAATTGCCCGGCTGTATTGAACAGCCGCGTGCCCTCAGTCCCTGGCCTCGACCTCAGCACTTATATTTAAGCCTATTGTTCAGGGTTAAAGTGATTAGACAGATCATTCTCTCTCAGAATGTTTCCCCTACTCACATAGCATTGTAAATGAAAACAATAACAATCAGTGACAAAGGTGCTCTCACAGTCGACGGCAATCCGTCGGAAACAATTCTGACCAACACCGGTACTATGTCAAATGGCTTATTTAAGGGAGTAGAGGACGTTCATTTCTAGAGGTTGAAAGTTTTTTTAAATTTCAAGATTTTTTCATCAGGTTAGGAGAAGATGATCCATGGGGAAAAAATAGGGGGTCACCATGCTCGCTAAAAAAATGTGGCAGCCAAATGCATATATACCACTCAAAAGCCATAACACTGAATACATAGGGAAATTTGAATTTTTTCTACTTTGATGCTCAATAAATCAAACTTCCCAAGGTCAAATTTTTCCCATTTTGCTATATAAAACTAAACATATATAGTGCTTGTTAAATGTGTAATAAAAACAGGGGGACACCATACTTTCTTAGAAAACATTAGAGGTATAACAGATAAACAAAGCATTTTCAGTCCTATTTCCAGGAGGGGGTGGGGGTGGGGAATCAGGGTGGGTGTGGAGAATATTATTGAAGTTCCATTTATTAGCCATTCAGAAGTTTTCTTCTTGTTGAAGGTGAATAAGAGTGAATTTGGGGGTATTCCAGAGGAATAATTTTTAACCTATGGAGCACTTTGTACCCTCCAAGCGTTGAATTTAAAATGCCAATTTTTTGGTCCATCCCATCACACTATCGAACCACCAGTAAAACGCATAAATGGTTGTATTGTGTCTTTTGTTGATTTTTATTCCATTTTGAGATGTCTGGGAACTTTTGTTAGGAAATTCAGCTTGTTTTTAAAAATTTGACAAATGACCATGTTGTACACACGCGTTTTCCCCACAATATGACACCGATATATAGTGGAACATTCGTGTACCAGTGAGTGTTACAGCAATGTAACAATTTATGTTGGACCATCATGGTACCATTTGATGTTGCCGACGATGTAACATTATATATTGGTACATCATTGGCGACGGCTGTCGGTCCAAAATGTATACGGTTTGGATTGTTCCAATGTCGGTCCTACATTGGCTCTCGTTTGTTTGAGGGTAAGAATAGCCATCCTTGGTATATTGTACCATCATTGTACCATTTTAAAATGGACAAAATATTGTAACATTAAAAATTTAGGAAAATAAAAAGAACTCTTTGTTAATCGGAGATAAAGAAGGTCGTCAGTTTGGAGTTACGTGCGCGTCCGCTTTCAAATTGGGATTTTTTGGGGAGATGGAGTGAATTACGAGTTACGGCCCTTGAACTACGCTGTCGCTGACATGACAGAAAAAAACACTCACCACATCTTCAGCTCAGTCAAACCGATTTATTTCATATTTTGGAAGTCCGATGTCGGTTCTGGGTATGCTGATTCAAAGACTTGAGCCATGCGCTCGAGATATCAAGCTCAACAATCCAAAAGAAAGAACATCCCGATCTACAAAGGCATTTGAAACTCAGGAACAGAAAAACGAACGCAATCGGCACAACAACAACATCAAGAAGCACCTGTGCCGATTTTCCGTAATACGGCGAATATTCCACCCGCTATGACAGGCAGGACCAGGTAAATAATTCCATTACTCTAAAATTTATAGCAGGGGGTCGGTTTAAGCGCAAGCGAACATCCAAATAATAAAAGAAAGGCTGTCACCCATTGTATAATTTGTACCCCCTCCCCTCCCCCGGCCATGCACACACAACTCGTCCTAACGTCGAGCTTAGCAGCTTATCTGGGGATTCACACGTTTTCAGGGCAAGTCTGATGCTTGTAGGACATCACCCCCCCCCTCCCGCTATTATTCCCCCCTCCCCATATCCCTTCCTGGACATATTCCTCTCTGGAGATATCCCCCCCTCCACCCCTTACTATTTTCAGATATTAAAAAGATATATTTGATGTAATTTTGTTTCCTGAAAAAGTTCCCCAAAAATGACCAAAGTCGATTGGTCGAAAGCCCCGGCGGCCGTCAAGATTGATATGAAAACCTTATAAGGTCTGGACCCACTGAACCAATCGATGCGAGACTTGGCATACATGTTCATTTACCAATGTGAAGGCACAAAGCTTTTTATCAACTGTTTATCAGGGTGAGAGATTTGTAGTTTGATAACAAGGATAATTATCAGTAATCACTATACCGGTAACCCAGCTGACAAATCACAATAATAAATGTCAGTAACTTTTTGCTTCTAGAATTATCGGAGAATGAAAAGTGGAAAACACCATGAGAAATAGAAAATTGCCCAAGAACAAGAAAATATCCCTTGCCCCTTAAAGAGGTAGTAGCGTCATTTGAAAAATATTCAGCTAATAACCTATTTCGATAAAAGTTATTTAGTAGTTGAGATCATCTATGATGAACTTTTTTCTGTGATCTCAATTATTAATATCACGGGTATTGAAATCACACTTCTGACATTCTCTGAAAAACGTGACAGCACCTACACTTGGTCCTAGTGCCTGAAATGACGTCACAAAATGTGCATTTGCATTCCGGGCGTGATGCTTTGCAACGTCATACTCGATCTCAGAACTTTTATTACACTATGACGGGTTCTAATGTGACGTCCTGGACACTTGGTCACGTTATCCGACGTCATCTCAGTAATTTTCCATTTTAATGTTGTCCACTAGACCGAATTGAAGATTCTGACAATATTGGTCCCTATAAGAAATACAAAACTTCACGACTTCAAAATATTTTGGCAAATGTTCCAAGTGATCATGCTGTTCAGTTTACCCGAACAATTAAAATCACACTACTACTTCTTTAATGTAGGTCCATCTATAGTCCAATGTTGAACGTAGATCGACTGGGACTACATATGGGCCCGTCTAATGGCGAAGTGGGGGAGGGGGGGGGGGATTTAGAATATCTGACCACCCACCTGACACCCGAAAGAACCTACAGTTGGCATGAATAATTCCCCTTTGAATCCCATACATGTAACTAGATTTAGATTTTTTTGGCGGGGGTACCTGGCTCAGACCTGGTCGTCCATGAAGTACACCCAACCCCCTTCCTAAAAGAAGTTAGCTGAACCATGACATGGATGTAGGGAGATCTTCTTGGTTGGTGACTTCACTGCAGGACAAAACTTCGTCCACCATGCTGATGATGCTATTTTACTAATCATATAAAAAGTTTACACTTTGATACATATAGGTAGGACAGATTCGCACCAGCATCACTTCCGGTGCATCGATGCACGACTCCCAGCGTACATTTGTGATTCGTTATCTTCCGCTCCAGCCTATATCTACAGCATAGGGCAGATTTTTAACTATTGATGGTTTAAATATTGTAAATATGCATCAAATATCTATTCCAAGAAATGTATTATGACCATTATGATTTAATACATTTATGATACCTTTTGCAACTGCAAGTCAAAAATAGTTCACTCATATACCACTGATTAAAAATGAAGCCATAAGAATAGAGGACTAATGTGAACCACAAATTTATGAGGGAGTCACGCATCAGTGTACCGGTTGGCGTGAATCCTTTGTCCAAGAATTTGAAGTGCAAAAGGCGGATTTTATGCAGGCCTACAGAGACTAATAGTTATAGGTTTCAGTACCGGTATATGTATTAAGTTCATGAAAGGGGAGCAGGGACTTTTATATCTTTAGCCAAATGTAGAATGTTGATTTATGTTCCTAGATTGCCATATATTTCCTGTATTCAAATTTTATGGAATTTAGTTACATATCAGTTCAGTTATATCATACCATTTCAGGCCTCAATTTAAGGAGTGCTGATGGTAACCTA